>BRDA01004195.1:36117-50778 GCA_036984385.1 Crenuchus spilurus | reverse complement strand
AGTAACTGAGTGAGTGAATGAATCAGCGAGTGAGTGAATCAGTGAACCAGTGAGTGAGTAAGAGAGTCAGTGAGCGAGAGAGTGAGTGGAGAGCTGAACACTTCAACCAGGTCCTCAATCGCCCTGCCTTAATTAATGAACAGAATGTGCAGGCAGTTGACAATTGTGGGTGGCACGGTGGCTTAGTGGTTAGCACGTTCACCTCTCAGCGCTGAGGTCTTGGGTTCGAGTCCACATCTGAGTGGAGTTTCCATGTTCTCCCCGTGTCTGCGTGGATTTCCCCCTGGGACTCCGGTTTCCTCCCACAGTCCAAAAACATGGAGATCAGGTGAATTGGCTACTCTAAAAACTTACCCTTGTGTGTGTATGAATGTGTATGCCTGTGTATGAATGTGTGTATGTCCAGATTTGGTTGGCACTCTGTCCTGGGTGATCCCCCTAGTGTTCGATGCAGTCCTCCAGGTGGACGGTCACTTCCGGTTGAGAGTACGCTGTACGCAACTGGCTGCCGCTTCTCGCCGGAGTGTGTGTATATGAAGTGTGTCAATTGTAAAGCGTCCTTGGGTGTCTAGAAGGTGCTATATAAGTGTAATGTGCAATGTAATGTAATGCAATGTAATTTCCACCTAAGTTGTCTTCATCGACTTTGTCAAATTCTGAATCCTAGAGCACACTGGCCTTCCCAGTATATATACCTTCCTACAGAAGATACAGGCTAGGAGGACTGACCATGTCATCAGAATGTCAGACAGGCACCTATGGAGAGTTGTGCCAGGGCAAGCGCTCAGTTGGACAGAAAATATGCTCCAAGGATTGCCTCAAATTGTCCCTGAAATGTCTGGGCATTGAGCTCAAATCCTAGGAGTCACTCACCCTGGACCATCCAATATGTAACATGGATCCAATTTCTAGTAACAGAAACTAGATGGATCGCAGAAGCTAAAACAAAATGAGCCGCATGTAAAGCTTGAGCTACCACTACCTCGTCCACAGTAGCCACCCATGTGTATCTCACATGTGGGAGAACCTTCAAGTCCTGGATTGGCCTCACCAGCCATCTCTGGACTTACAATCACTGCTCACTCAGTTAGTGGAGCCATGGTCATCTTCGACTCCAAAGGATGAACAGAATAGAGTCAGTGAGTGATTCAGTGGTTTGAGGAGTTCAGATTCACTTCCTGTTATAGACATATTGCATTATAAAGCACATTGTCTGTGCTGTAGTGTTCGGTTCTCTGCTAAACTGACGTTAGCTGAACAGCTGAACGAGTGACCCACTCTGAACAAAGTGAACGTGTGAGTCAGTCTGTCAGTTAATGATTCAGCGTTCAGTCAGTCATTCGGTCAGTTAAGGACAGGGTCTCAGTCTGATAAAAGGCAGCTCTGCAGTGTGTGGAGGACCATCTATCACACACACAATAAAGGAGTTTGTGCCTGCAGTGCTGGATTTATGGCCGCCCTTCTCCCCCTTTTCTGCCCTAATAACTCAGACTCTGAGGCAGGAGCTGACAAGCATAGCCTAAAAAAAGGAACCCGGTGATCCATCACAATATCACACACATGTGTTACTCTGTTCACACCAAAACCAAACACACTTCCACTCATTTTAAATCTGTAAGTGTGTAGTAGACAGACAAAAACTCTGATAAGACCTTCAATTGTAAATGTGAAGTAATAACAGTGGAATAATGAACTGATCAACTGCCATCATCTGATTCTCAAATACATCTCCTTCCCTCAGAACCAGTTACAGTATCAACACACTTCATACTGTGTCTGTACTTATTTATCTCTTATGATGCTTTACTACACCTGTTTTCACTTTAATCATGTAGAATTTTCTGTTTATTCTGTTATCGGTTATTTCACTGATGAATTGTTACAATTATGGACAACATACAATGATTTAATTGTCATTTATTTGTTTATTTGCATTATTTTGCATGTCCTATGAGTCTGTGAAGACACTTCTAATTCCAATCATAAACACATACTACATGTGCTACAAATAAATAACACAATTCAATAATTTGTTAAAAGTTATTGAATTAAAGTATCACAAAATAGAAAACAAGGTACAAATGAATGACAACAGTAAATAAATAAAATAATCTCTGCTCTTTATGACGCAATAAACATAAAAAATTAAAAATTAAAAAAACATAACATTTTACGTCATCTGGCCTCGCGCAGTGATTGGACGGTGGCGGCTCTTTAATCCCCGAGCAGCAGCGGTGCTGTTAGTAAGCTGCGGGTCTGTGAGCTGAACGGATGAGTTGAAACAGAACCAGAGCAGAGCAGTAGAAGTGCTGTTTGTTCAGGGTGTAGACAGCAGATCGGATGTCGGTTCGGTGTATCTAATGTGTGTTAGGTTTTGTTCTGAGTTTCCTCAGCCCTTCAGCTCTGTTGGGTCATGATCGCCCTGCCTCCGGACTCTCTTACTTTTGGACTTTGTTCGGTGAGTTCGGTGTGGAAGGACGGTTCCGAGGTGCTCGGGAAAGCGCAGAAACAGCTCTCAGCTCCGGGAGATCTGGAGAGACAGCGGCACCGTTTACCCGTCCGGTTAATCAGCATGCTGAGTGCCAGGGGGCACGGGGGGCACCACCCGGACTACCTCCACCCCCTGCCCTCCACCCCCAGCCCCATAGAGGTACGTGTGCAGGGTTTTGTTATTCTGTAGCTGAGGTGTTTCGCCCAACAGGCACAATGTGTCCAAAAGTATGTGGACACCCCTGATACCTTGTCTAGTCCCTGTAGTAGTACTGCCAATGGAATAAAACCAAACATCAACCTGTTGGCATCATGTTTAATGCCAGGTTATTATTATCTTGTTTTTTAAAAACGTATTTTTTACATTTTCAAAGTCTTCTTTCTTCATGACCTGTTTATTTTTAATCTGTTCATTTTGCACTTTTATTACTTAATCTTTGTTTTTAATTATATTGTTATTTCTAAATGTTGTTTTTGCACCTTATTGTTTCACTTGTTCTCTTTTATTTTCACTTTTATTAAAAACTCTTTAAATGACCTAATGTCTAAAAGATTTTGTTTAAATACATTTGCTTTGTCTTATCACCTGTCAGTGCCTACAAGTGACTAAACAACTCTCAAATTCATAGCCAGTTTCTGGTTAGTGTTACTTTTAACCCTAAAAGATTGTTATGGATCATTTAAGAGAATCAATTAAAAGCTTTTAGAATCATTTAAACTTTACATCTCTAATTGATTTATTACACATAGTTTGTTAAACAATGTCCCTCATCTCCACATCAAGTGTTTTTAGACCCCGTTTCAGTCAAATCTGTAACAGCAGAGCTGGTGTTTGAGCTGTGTTCAAGTATGACACCTTCTGGTGACCATCAGAACAATCCATTACAGACACCAGCAGCTGAAGTCAGATTATTTAGGATAAAATGGGAGCTTATCTGTGCAGAAATATGTTAAACTAATGCATAAATATTATATGTAATGAACTGTTATTGATCATTAATAATAAGGCGTATCAGCTTTTTAAATGAAAATCTAGTTTAGGTTCAGGTTTACAATTAAAATCTTTACACATCTTTGTAAATGTGACTAAAAGTCCTCTTTTGTGTTCTTAGCTGGATGCCAAGAAGAGTCCACTGGCCCTGCTGGCACAGACATGTTCCCAAATTGGCAAGTCAGACACGTCTTCCTCCAAACAGTCTAATCAGTCTGGAGTCAAAGACAACAAATCTGCTCCCCTGAAGATCAGCGACATTGGAGCTGAAGACAAGTCCAGTTTTAAGCCCTATTCTAAAGCTGAGAAGAAAGACTCATCTTCTAATGGGGATAAGGGTGGTTTTCGGGTACCGAGCACCCCCTGCAGGCCACTCACTCCAGGCTCAGGCAACCCTGGCTCAGGCACTCCTTCATCTCCTCAGGACCCTAAAGCAGGAGATAAAGAGGATAAGAAGGAGCTGGAGGGAAGTAAAGCCTCCCCGTGTGAGGGGTCCGGGACAAACGGCAGTTTAGCCGAGACGAGCCAGCAGCAGGAAACATCAAAACCCTCAACATCTGATACAACGGCGGCTTCAACATCATCATCCGCTCTCGGATCAGGTCTTGTGGCTCCTGTTTCACCATACCGATCAGGGCACGCCATCTTCCCTCTGACTCCGGCTGGAGTACCGTTCCCTGGAGGATTAGCGGGGGCATACGCCAGCTACCCTCAACACTTCCTGTCCCACAGTGTATCCTTGGACCCAACCAAGCCCAGCAATCAGCTGATCAGTGCACAGCTGGCTGCTGCTTCTGGCAAAACTGGCACGAGCCCATTGGCTGGAGCTTCTCCTCCGTCCATTATATCAGCCGGGCTCTGCCGAGACCCGTATTGCCTTAGCTATCACTGTGCCAGTCATATGCCAGGTGCTGCTGCTGCCAGCAGCTCACATGATTCCACAGCAGCTCTAAAATACCCTCTGCTTTACCCATCTCATCCACTTCCTGGCATCCCCTCATCTGCCACTTTTACAAGCCACTCGCTGTACCCATACAGCTTTATGCTGCCCAATGACCCTCAACCGCACGTCTGCAACTGGGTCTCTGCCAACGGACCCTGCGACAAACGCTTCTCATCTTCAGAAGAGCTGCTGAGCCACCTGCGGACTCACACTGCATTCGTCTGCACGGACAAGTCAATACCAGGATACCCAAGCTCAGCCTCATTGGCCGCTGCTATGGCCTGTCATATGCACGTACCCCACACAGGTCCCGGGGGTCCGCTGGGACTCAGGACCCCACATCACACTCTAGGACTTAGCCGATATCATCCTTATTCTAAAAGCCCCATCCCAACCCCCGGAGCCACGGGGTCATACTACACCCCCTACGGACTTTACGGACAGAGACTGACCACAACGCCGGGCCTGGGCTACCAGTAAACATCACCAGATTTCCATCTCAGGATATTATTTATTTAGCTGGAAGTGAGAAATAAAATCTACAAACGAACAGACTCAAGTGCTTTATTTGTCTGATATATAAACTAGAATTCTGGGAAATACTGCAGAGTTTATATAGAACATGTCAGTGTGTCTGATGAAGGAGGACATATTTATACTCAGGGGAATGTTTTTGACCATTAAATACACATATTAAAAGGGAGAATTACTGACAAACGTGTAGTGAATTCTTGCCTCATCCTGTAGAACATTTATTTAAATAGTTTAGTGTGTTTGAATAGTGTAGTTTTTTAGAGTGTTCACTATAAAACATTTTCACTAACATTAACAGTAAACATTAACACAGCCTACCCAGTAAGATGTATTTAATAATATACACTATATGTCCAAATGTTTGTGGACACAACTTCTAATTGACACAGATTTACTCACAGCTTGTCTAGTGCCTATAGAGAAGTACTGCTAATAGAATTGGACTAAACATGAACCTGTGGATTAGAGGGGTATCAAGACACCCAGCATTGTGGAACTGTTCTCTGCTCCATCCATTACTTTTGGGATGAGTTGGTGGAGTTCGGGATTTTTTTTGTATATGTAAAGCGTCCTTGGGTTTCTTGAAAGGCGCTATATAAATGGAAATTATTATTATTATTATTATTATTATTATTATGAGGTGGGGTGGTGATTATGCAACATCCTGATGGCTGAATGCAATCAAATCCTCACAGCAAAACTCTAAAATCTACTAGAAAGCCTGTACAGTAAAGACTACAAGAAAAGCCGGAGAAACTCTTTAAACATCCAATGAATGAGAAGGTGTCCCAGTACTTTTGTGTATGGTGTATATGGTGTATCTACCCTAGCCATGTAAGACAAATGATGCTGTAATAGATATGAAACATAAACTTTATATTCAGATATAAATAGTTTCTGAGATTAGCTGCAGAGGACGTTTCCTGTAAAACCTTCTACAAGAATCCAAAACCCGTGACTTCGAATCCTGGTCATGCTGTTTGCCATCAAGTCTGCTGGCTTCGGCATCTACTGATTGGTCCATTTGGAGCTGGGAACCCTGCGCTTTCCTCCGAGCGCATTGGCTCCCCAATGACGGTGTATCAGCGGTAGTTCGAAAAGAGGTGGTGGCCGTATCACACACAGCGGAGGAGGCTTGTACATGTTTTCACCCTCCTAGAGTCAGGGACAGTGCAAAGTGATGGGGAGAGCCCCCTAGTGAATGGGATAGGTTGGCTACATTGGGAAGGGGAGAAAATTGACAAAAAAAAAAAAGAATCCAAAACCCACTTTTCATTCTCCTGTTTATTACTGGCCACGTTTATAACATGTGATTTTAAAATGATTATGAAGTTATTATACTGTAAAGAGCTCATTTAGATGATCAAAGTCTGACTAAGGTCTTAGTCTAAGTACAGTCTAATTAAAACACAGAGTTTAGACTGATATTAACTTAAATATTAGAGATATATGTGGACAGGAAATCACCACTTTGGCTCACACTTAGGCTTTTTTACAAAAAAAAAAACCAAACAAACAAACAAACAAAAAAAACATGTTATGAAGCTTTTTGACACAAAAGCAGGAGGAAATGCAACTACTGTGAGCATGTAGTCATAGATGAGTGATTAATGGTTAATACGCTGTAGTGTGATTTCTGCTCTGAATAAGAAAATTCAGCTCAGGAGTGTTTTTAGTGAATATCTGATAATCTGAATCACGTGTTAACAGCTGGATTAAAAGTTCACAGTTGCTAGGTTTGCTAAATCACTAATGCAGGATTTTGAATCTAATAAAAAATGACATTATAAATGTACATTTCTGAATAACTAACTGCTTAATCATCAATAAAAGACCTGGGAGAATGAAATTAACTTTACTCACTGATATACTTCGGTACAACATAAAGTAAAAATCCATCAAATATCTATTCTTAGACCAGAATATTACACATATTATTATTATCCTGTAAGTCACTCATTAATTAATACACAATACTTTTGTAAATTAAAGCTACAGATTTATTGGCATTTAGTGTAATAGACAGTAGGCTATAGTAGACTACAGTACCAGGAACTAAATCTTACTGATCGTATCACAGAGTAAATATTAAAAACTCATCTGAAGCACTAGGAGAATTAAAGGACTATTATGACTGATAGGCTCTCATTTGTGTAGTTTCTTTAGACTGATTCTTGACTAATTAACAAGTTTACTTTGGGGGACCTTGTGTCCATCATTTCTAAATTTTGGCTGTATGTCTGTAATCATCAAATCAACAAAAAGATCAAAGATCAAAGTTCATCTATTCTCAATGTAAATACACATAACTGAACCTATCTGACCTCATTCTTTAGTAATCATTTATTACAATCTGTTCTTATTAGTAGGTGTAGTAATGTTACTGCAATTAGTGTTATTATAATAATAATAATAATAATAATAATAATAATAGTTCATTTTTATTTTTTCCCTGACATATGTCCTCTCTCTGATCTGACTGTGTCGGTTGCACTGGTGTGTTTCTGCTTACTCATAGTGAGTTTTAAACGGGAACTGTTTAATCTCCTCCCCCAGACTGAACCATTTTAATCCGAGAGGAGGAACCAAACCCCAAAGAAAAAGGATCTACAGCACTGAGCAGAACAGTGAGTCTATACTCTCTTATATATACACTAATAATAATTTATATAGACCTTAATTTAATAATAATAATAGTAATAATAATAATAATAATAATATCTATCTATATATTTAATAATGAAACTCGATTTAGCCCTTTCATTGTATAATCTATACAATTAAATGTAAATTACTATACAAGTGCATACTGTATATATCTGCTGTTCATCTGCTGTGTGATGACATTTTATCACTGCTGGATGTAATTACTTGTTTACAGTCCTACAGTAATAATAACGGTGTAGTACAGTAACCGTAAAAAATGTGCACTACAGTATTAGTAATAAAGGTGTAGTAATAGTTGCTGTAGTACAAGCACTAAAACACACATTCACTTATTAGTAAACAATTAGTTTATAATCAACCTCGATAGTTTCATTCATAAATCTCTTCAGTATTTTGAGGTCTGTGTGAGTATTTACATGCTATAAACACTAAACTGTAATATATGACGTGTTTGGTGTGCAGAAGAGAATAATTTCAGGAGTTTTCGAGGTTCTTTTCACATGTAAACACTGACTGCTTTGTGTTGTCCAGAAAAAAACTACAGCGCCCACAAGGCGGAGTATGTGCACTCTGATTGGCTGTTTACGCGAGCGTATGAAAGCGGACAGTTACATTGAGAGGAGGGTCAGGGGTGCACTGCTGTCATGCTCTGTTAATGAAAGACTTTAAAGAGCGAATTTGAGATAGAAAATATTCCGTGTATTTTTTATTAATCGTGTACAAACACACTGGTGTAGGGTTGTGTGATAAATAATGTTACTGTACTAAGAGATGAGATACATTAAACATGTTTAACACCCGGAACAAGTGGACCGGAAACCCGGCTGTAGCGCAGTATCACACGGAACACACGTGATTCATGTGATTTTTCCTTAAAAATCCGGATATTACACACAATTATATATTAGTTAAATATTAACATTTATACAGTTAAATTTACATTTAGAAATAGATTTATTATAAAACATATCTCTTGTTAGTCAATGTATTTGTTTTAATCACTTGTATTTTTAGTTTTTGTCATTCATTCATTCATTCATTCACTCAATCTCCCTAATTATTATCCTTATTTATACGTGGTTTATATTTCACAAACTCCCACTAATATGTTAATAATACTAATACGTTTTTAAAGTGTCTTGTATATATAGACATTTATGATACAACAGTGGTAACAGTTTACGTGTGTGTGTAAATATGTCATTTATCAATAATATTAATTACACTTTATTTAAATGCAGAATTTATTTAAGTGCAAAATACAGTATAATTCATGTGTAAAATGAGAAAAAATGTGGGTGCATTTATACAGCAACTGGGCAAATAGTGCAGTAATACTAGGACATAGTACAACATCTGTGCATAGAGTGTAACGACAGAGTTGAGACTTTTATTTTGAAAAAATAAACGGTTCCGCATAATCTCAGTACAGTAGTGTGTATAAAATAAGCGCACAGACAGCGCTTCACACTAGACCTCACCTGTCCTATAAACCACGAGGTGAGTGTGGTAACCTGCTGCCCGGTCCTTACAGGCTTTCAGGGTCACTTTGTTCACATGGTTTTATCCAAAAATAATGCCAGTTCATAATATTTCCAAAGAGGCTTTAATAGGTTGTGGGACATTGGGAATAATCTTTCTAACAGGTTATTATTTAGGTAAGTACAGTCTATAACAATAACTTCATCAGTTACTACAAACAGGAAGTTGTGTGTATCAGATTAAAGGGTCCAAACATCCGTTTGACATGAACATTATTATAAACACCGACTAATAGCTCAACTTCTACAGTCGGGCAGAGTACAGTCATATGTCAACTAGAATAATGTGGAAAAAGTTCATTCAAAACGGTCAACTGTTGCATATATTTCATTCAAGTCTGTTATTTTAATGTTGATCAGTATGACTTCTAGCTCATTAAAAAGTTTAGACTGAGTAAATGACTAGTGTAAATACTGTGTAACTCTCAGAGCTACAACTGCCACATTCCTAATAACACTCCTGAACCAGAGACAACGTCAGAAGTGTCTTACCTGGACTACGAAGAACCAGAATTGGTCCAAAGTCCTCTTTTCATTTGTAAATCAGTTCGTAGAGTATGAGAGACACAGAATCCAAGGTGTCTGAAGTCCAGTGTGCAGTTTCTCCAGTCTGTGATGGTTTTAGGTGCTGGTGTTGATCCATTGTGTTTTATCAAGTTCAAAGTCAACACAGTCCAGATTTTAGAGCACTTCATGCTTCCATCTGCTGACAGTCTTTATTGAGATGCCCAACAGCTGTCCACAGTGCCGACACTACTACTGACCATCATATTATTGTAGTTGGTTGGAGCTTTAAGTTCACATTAAAAGCCACATTGCTTAAATCCGATTTTTTGCTCAGATCAGATTTAACTATCGCGACGGTTCAAGTTCACAAGTGTAAGTGAGCTGTATGTGTCTGTAATGTGAACGAGTCTGTCCCTGAAACGGCTCGCATGCGCACATTGATACGTGTATACATGTTGCCTTCGTCACCAACAACAAAAAACCTCACATTTGTGCAGGGTTGCAAAAATAAAGTCGTCGGTACAACTTCAGAGTTGACGGTTTGCAGGGTTTTTGCACTAAATAAAATAAGAAATTGAATGAGAAAGTATAATATTTGAAGAAGATTTACGTTTTAAAGCTCAATGAAATGTATGTGTCACTTTAGGTTTTGGGCTCATTTCCGTTTGTGTAGTGTGACTGTTACAAAATCGGTAGCACGTTTAGGGGATCTGGCAACCCGGTATTTATGAGAGGACTGATTTTAGTAAAACTGCTAAAACAGACGTGTTAGTATCTGATTTTTACATGGTGTTTTGCTCAGAAGGACAGTAAGTGGTGGACATGATCATGTGAAGAAGGTGAATAAATGCCAGCTGGCTGCTTTTACTGTTTTACAGCGACGTGACTACACGAGAGAAGCCAGTGCTGGCTCACCCACCACGCGCATGCGTACAAGCAAAAAGACATGAAATCTGATTTGACCGGTCACATTCAATTTGTATGTCCTTGGATCGGATACTTATCTGATCTAGGACCACACATGAAAGTAACTCAAGGCTGATTTGAAAAGATTGGATTTGACACGTCCACACAGCCCTGAAAAGATCAGATCTGAGCTGCGTTAAGGCAAAAGATCGGATTTTAGTCACTGCAGCCTGGTAATGTGAACGTAGCCTTTGTCATACTGATCAACATTAAAACACTTGATATGTTAAATTATGAACAAAATGAACTTTTCCCACAGCATTCATGTGCACACTTAGCCACAAATAGACAAAATAATATTGATTGCTCGTGCAGGTGTAATGACAGTAGACTCTAAAGTTACGTGATCTGCTAGTCAGTCATGCTGATACAGTCACGTAACTTTGTATTTATATACACAAATGCAACCACAGCCAGTTTTATTTTGATCTCTATAGACCTTTGAGGATGTGCAGCATTTTGAGAAAAATGAACAGTGTTATCCAATCCTGCTGCTACTGAAGCTCTTGGACTTAACAGTGGTATAGCACACCAACAATAACTTTAAGCCTTAACTACAACCTGTAAGTTAATTTTGCCTGTTTTTCTCTTATTTTTCTCTAAAGGTAAACACAGAAGCAGCCTCTACAACATGAATACCTTTAAAAGTCACAGTGGAGGAAAGAATAATCCGCTGATCCAGTATCTCCTCGACCACTCTCTGAGGGAGCACCCAGTTCTTAAGAAGCTGAGACTTGTAATTAACATATTCCTTACTAATGATTCTACATAATTAGAGCAGAATATTATGACCACCTACCTAATAGTGAATAACCACCCTTGGCCTGGAGTGTTCGCTTTACTATGGGGGCTCTAAACATCTCACAGTATTAGTGTTTTCTGAGATGCTGCCTCCACCATGCTTCAGCCGATACCCTATTATCATGGACATCAGTCAGATCACATCCTTTGTCAATGATGATGGTTTTCCACTCTGCTACAACTGACTGGTGTGCTCATGTATTTGTACATGCAGTGAACTCCCCTGTCATGTGTCATCTATGACATCCCCCAAACCAGGGGTGGTTATAATATTCTCATTTTTATACTTTTATACTAAATATGAGAACATTGAGAAAATGTTTTTTTTTTCCATAATTGAATTCAAAAAGATAAACTGTCATATTTTATTTTCATTATACATAAAGTGACACATATCAAGGTTTTAGTTTTAATGTTGATCTGTTTGATTTATAGATCATAAACATCAGAAATAAAAAAAAAATCACAATATTTCATTTTCAGATTCAGTTCTGTTCAGGTAGTGTCAACATTAAATGTTGAATTGGTTAAACTTTATAGTGTTGTGGTGATTTTAACTTGTAGTAACTTGTAGTAAATTTTAGTTTTGTAAACGTATAAACACGTGAGTGATCAGAAAGTTTACAAGCTTCTTTCTCTACAGATTTGCTTATTTGTTTCAGTAAGATATGAGAATTCATGTGAAGTCACACTGTTCATGTTGTGCATATTATTGTGCATGTTTCTGTTATATTTAAGTGCTGTAATTGGCTACACACCAATGATTTACCACTCACCTTCACACCTGTGTAAACATGATAAACATGAGTTTATCAGCAGTAAGAATATCTCATTTCCTGTTTCTGTGTGTATATGTGATTTGTAGAAAACACTGGAGCACAAATGGAGCGGCATGATGGTGGCCTGTGAGCAGTCTCAGTTAATGGCAAACCTGGCCAGGTTAATTAAAGCCAAAAAGAGCATTGAGATAGGTATGACAGTATGCTGTATTCTATTTTTCACATTTACACTTACCAGCCAACCAAAACCACCTGCTTATATCTCCACTTACTGTCCATCAGCTCCACTGAGCATACAGGTGTACTTTGTACAGACTATAGTCTATCGGTTCCTCTGTATGCTTTGTTGTTCTTCAGTGATCTGGACCCACACCGAGCAGGTATATCATTCTCATTGACACAGTCTGTACAAAGTGTACCTCTATGATTTATGGAGCTCAAATGGACAATAAGCGTACAAGGATTGTGTACCTAATGAAGTGGCTGGTGAGTGTAGACTAATTTGCAGTGTTTGCCAAAACATTATGACCACTCATATGAAGATTACTGTACATAGGTCTGGAGTGTGTTAGATGTTTAGAGAACAGAGTGTTATTGTAGTGATCACGTTAGATGTGGCAGACATGCACAGGTATGAAGATATGAGATAAGGACCAAATCACATCTGCATGTGCTGGAGAATTTAGTTAGCACAAGTCATTAAGTCCAGAACATAATCTGCTGATCTTCTGTCAGACAGTACCAGACACTTTCAGAGGTCTTCAATTAAATGAAGCTACTTTAATAGAAAATATGAGATGTCAGCACAGTTCAGACAGGCCCACTTCATCTTAAACAATGAAAACAAGAGGGTCTGGTTAGCGGAATCAATCAGAGAGAGGAACAGGTTGAGAACATTTTGCAGTTGAATCCTAAAATTTGACAAATCACAGCTAAATACAGTTTTACTAAAGCCTTCTCTGTGCGTGTGTGCGTGTGTGTGTGTGTGTGAGAGAGAGAGATGTAATAATCCTGTGTTTTTATTAAAGTCTCAGCAAGTCTGTGTGTGGTTTAGGTGTGTATACTGGTTATAATACCCTGAGTTTTGCCCTGGCACTGCCCGAGGATGGTAAAGTCGTGGCTTGTGATGTCAGTGAGGAGTTCACCAACATCGGCAAACCTTTCTGGAAAGAGGTACATAAACATTTTGTACATAGTTTATAGCTCAGTCGGTAAAATGGTTTAGATGCTATGACAATGATGTTTACATGCATCATCTAACTACATTCTTTTCATTTTCTAACTGTAATCAATTACATAATATAATCACAATCCCATTTACATTCCCTTTGCTCACATTAATTCTGTTTTCTGTCATCAGGCTGGAGTGGAACATAAAATAGATTTACGCCTGCAGCCGGCAGTGCAGACTCTGGGTAAGTAGTTCATTTGTCTGCATAACAACAGTGATTAGCGCTCATAAGTGTTGAGAAACATCATCTGAGCTCATACTGTGTGAGATAACACTGATTAGACTAAAGATTAGACATAAAACACTGATTAGACTAAAGATTAGACATAAAACACTGATTAGACTAAAGATTAGACATAAAACACTGATTAGACTAAAGATGAATTAAAACAAACTTTTTAATGACCGTCAGTGCATGAAGCAGATCTTAGGTTGTTCTCTTGCTCTCTACAGCCGTCACCATTAAAACATTTGATGTGATTAACTGTCATATTAGTAATTGCAAATGATCATTTAATTAGTCTCAGTGTGGTCAAGTTAGTTATAAGCACAGCAGCACTGCTGCTCTATCACCATTATGAACACAACCATTTATAGTCTGAAGCAAATGTTTGTGCACCCTGCATCACATGACGCGTTTAGTAGATTTTTTAAGTGAAAATAAGTAGTGTGGAAGTTCACTTCTGAAGGAAGCACATTTATATTCTGCAAATGTTAGTGCACAGCTACTATTTAACACTTTAAATAAATGTAAACTTTACGTTTTTTTTCTAATGTGCTATAACTTTTGCACAGAACATTTCTTACATGCTTTTCTTGATATGCAAAATTCAGAAAATAAATATTAAGTACATTAAATGTGCAGAAGCAGTTTTTGTTGTAGGAGTTTACATTCACTTAGAAAATCAATCAAATGTAGTTTATAAATATATAACTTTACAGATTTGTTTTTAATGCCGCAGATGAGCTGTTGGCTGCGGGAGAAGCAGAGACATTTGATTTTGTGTTTATTGATGCTGATAAGGAGAATTATGATCATTACTATGAGAGATCGCTCAAACTGCTGCGGAAAGGAGGCATCATCGCTATTGATAATGTAAGTGCTCAGCCTGGTCAACCTGAGCTAAACTCCATGTCAAACCTGTCACATAAACCATCCACTATAACACTGACAGAAATTTGATTTCATCAGATAAATGCACTAAAAGGGG
>BRDA01004195.1:0-21745 GCA_036984385.1 Crenuchus spilurus | reverse complement strand
TTTATAATATTTCAAAACAAAACAGAAAATATAAATGTTCTCAGTACTCACCACTCCATTAGCTGACTTAGTCTTAACATCAAGCTTCACCAGCCCAAAACCTGCCCAAAAAAACAGGAATTATTCAGTAAATCTGTTTTTGTGTTTACATTACTATTGTATCCAATATTTTAACTTGAATTAAGGCTTTATAATACAGGGAGGTATCATACAAAGCGGAATTTCTCAGTTTCTCAGAAAACCTGTCCAATGGGAAAAGTGTAGCAGGATATTCCTATTGGACAATCCTGAACATTGGTATTTAAGCAAAATTATTGGGACATTCATTCAGTGGCTGTTTATTCTGCTTTTATTGGAATTTCTACTGTCCAAAGAAGATTTTTCAAACCTTACTGTGATGATGTGATTGTATTCAGCCACAAGAGCATCAGGATTCAGGATGATCTCTCTGACCACCTCATTGTCAACTCCACCAACTCATCCCAAAAGTACTGGATTTAGCAGAGAACACACTTCCACAATGCTGGGGGGCTTTATACCCTTTTAGCCCACACCTGGCATTAGACATTTTGCCGAGTTGATATGTAGTCCTATTTTATTGGCAGTACTTCTCTACAGGGACTAGACAAACTGTGTGTATGTGTTTGTACATCTGTGTCAGCTTAAAGTAGCTGAACGTGTTCATTAGAAGGGAAGTCCACAAAATTTTGGACTTACACTGTATCTGTCAAACTTACAAATTCTGCTATGTGGACTCCCCACTGGTGAGTCAGGGGTGGGTTTGAACTCTCTAAAGTGAGTTAAAGTGACTGTATGAGTGTTGGACTGTACCATATCCTTTATTGAAGATATCCTTTGCAGATTTTCCGAGGTCAGCGTATGCTGGAGGAACAGCCATTTTAACTGGAGAGGCAACAGAGAAGAGTCACAGAGTTTTAACTGTATTTTATTTTAAATCTTTACCTAAGCAGGTAATACAGTAATAACACATTCTTATACACAGTGAGAGCATGGCTGGGATATATGCAAAAAAAAACATTGCAGGAGTTGACCAATTTTCACATCTCATAAAAAAATAGAAAAACTGACAAAGTAAAATGAAAAGTGGCTGCTAGAACATTACAAACTAGTTACTATGGTCTATCAGGTGGTCATATAGGTGTTGCTAACTGATTGCTGTGGTCTCATGTCGTTGTATAAGTGTTGCTAACTGATCACTGTGGTCTCTCTGGTTGTTGCATAGGTGTTGATAACTCGTCGCTGTGGTCTCTCACGTGACTGTATGAATGTTGCTGGTAGCTATGGTCTCATGTGTATAGATGTTGCCGAATGGTTGCTGTGGTCTCTCATGTGGTCATATAGATGTAGCCAATTGGTTGCAGTGGTCTCTCAGGTGATTGTATAGATGTTGCTAAGGTCTCTCGTGTGTATGTTTAATTTGTTTAATTAAGTTCCAATATATTAATTATGCAAATAAATAGCAAATGTTTGAGATGTGTTTTAGTTATTTTTCACTTAGAAAAATCACCAAAATGTGTAATTTGAACAGGAGTGCACAAACTTTGGCACAAGACTGTACACATGTGCATAACTTATAATACAATACAAAATGTAGTGTAATATGCCACTACAAATAATTTCTTACACGTCATTAATGTTTATTAGTATGACTTATAGCTCATGCAAATAACAAATCTCATATAATTAGAATATTTTAGAATTTTGAGTAAATTACTAGTTAAATAGCATCAATATTTTAAAGGCCTAAAATACTTTTTTTTTTTTTTTTAATTACACACACAAATGAACTTTATTCTAAACTATATGCATGCCTTTATTATTACTAAACTTACGAAAATCAGTCATAGTAAGAATTTAAAATAATGCAGTAAGTAAGGATAAAAAAAGAAGACATGTACATAAAATGTATTTAAAAACATAATTTATAAAAGCAATATAACGATAACAGTGCTGTGTGTATATATAGTGTACATAATACATGAAAGCAGCACAACACTGAGATACAGACAAATCTCCATTAGGCAGAATCTGACGGAATTCTGCAGTTCCACCTTAAACGGTGCAGCAGGCACAGTACAGAAGCCGCACTATACAGTGTGCAGTAGCTGCTGCAGTATTTAAGGTGGACTTGTGAGATTGTAGAAGAAGCGATTTCTCGGTTAAACGTATCGATTCTGTACTGATGTGTTTGCAGTACTAATGATACAGGTAAGTACTGGGCTCTCTGCACTTACCTGAGCTGAGGAGGGTCGCAGGGTGATCTGAAGGAGACTCACTTACGCACACGCAAACCTATACACATACAGACGCGCATGCGCACCGAGTAGTGCACTAGGTGAGTCTTGGTACTGCTGCAGATTAGGCTGTGCAGAGATGTGCCTGATCAAAATAACAAAACAAATAAATTCTAGATATAAATACAAAAAATATAAATATAAAACCTGTGATATCTTATTGAAAACGTTACTTTAATTTATTTATAAAATAAAAAGATGCTGGTATAAAATTTAATTAAACATAGAATGGTTATTATAAAAAAAATGTGTTTACTATATTTATTAAAATGCATAAATTAATCATTAAAATATCATAAAAATCAAAAGTATGGGGAGACCTGCTCAATCCTTGGGCATTTGCTTTTGTTGGAGTAACTGTTTCTACTGTCCAGGAAAGACTTTATATTAGCTTCTGGAGCGTTGTTGTGAGGATTTGATTGTATTCAGCAACAAGAACATTAGGATGTTGGATGATCACCTCCACTTTATCCCAAAAGTACTGGATGGAGTGGATAACATTTCCTCAATGCTGGGGGGCTGTATTCCCCTCTAGCCCACATCTAATCTTTGACACCATTTATAGCTGAATATGAAGCTTACGTTTCATCCCTAATACAGCATCATTCGTTTTACATACACCATACACAAATGTACTGGGACACCTACTCATTCATTGGATATTTAAAGAGTTTCTCCTGCTTTTCTTGGAGTCTCTACTGTACAGGCTTTCTAGATTTTAGAGCTTTGCTGTGAGGATTTGATTGCATTCAACCAGCAGGATGTTGCATAATCAACCAACTCATCCCATAATTACTGGATGGAGCTGAGAACACAGTTCCACAATGCTGGGGGTCTCTATACCACTCTAGCCCACACTTTGCATTAGACATGATGCCAAGAGGTTCATGTTTAGTCTGGTTCTATTGGCAGTACTTCTCTACTAGGACTAGACAAGCTGTGTGTACATCTGTGTCAATTAGAAGGGGTGTCCACAAAACTTTGTACGTGCACACAGTTGCACATTAGAGTAGAACAGCACCAGCATTCCAGATTTAACTATAAAAGTAAAATGTAGCTACTTCAAACACACAAATGTCATTTTGTACAACTTTTATTAGTGATGTCAGAAACATGTACCACACACTGAACATCTCACACCAGCAGGACAGATCAGATCTGACTGCCCCCCCCTGATCATAAAGCTGAGCTTTAGCTGGTCAGGTTTACAGATGTATTCTAGATCAGCACAAGCTGAATTAAAGCAAAGAGGAGACTCAAACTCACATTCTTCTCAAAGCAAACTCAAATGTGCCAGTCTTAAACTCAAGTCCATTTTTCAAACTTCAATTCTGCTGAATTCAAATGCAACTGAAAGTCAACTTTAATTTTCACCTTAATTTTCCTGTAGCAAAATTTGGCTGAAATTTAGATTGTATGGAAATTCCACTGGATTTTAATTCAACTCCACAGTGGCACATCAACAAAAATATATGAATATGGTGAAAAAGTTATTTTTTGTCATAATTTAATTAAAACTGTCATACATGTTATATTCAAATATTTCACAGTTTATATATAATGTTAATGATCTCAGATTATTATATAAGTTTATATTCTTTGAACTTTTTCACCATTTACAATTTTTGAGATGCACTAGTAAATTCAACCTATATTCCTTTGGACTTTAACTGAAATTCAGCCAAATTCAATACAATTCTTTGGGAATGTCTAATTGGCATACATAAAAAGTGTGTGTTTGTGTCAAGGGTTGAAAACTATAGAATTAGACCAATATATCATTTCCACATTTATACATTTGTCAAATAAATTAAAATGTACATTTCTGTACATCTGTGCAAAAACACACCTGAACTCCACCATATCCCACATGGAGCTGCAGGAGAATCTCCCTCAATAAGTGAACACACACACACACACACACACACACACACACACACACACACACACACACACACACACACACACACACACACACACACACACACACACACAGAGATACACTAGCTCAGCTTCCAAGATGCGCACTGAAATACAATAAAAACAACAAACATACAAACCACTTTAAGACATAGGCTGAACTGAGGGAGGGACACGCCCACTGCAGCTGTTTGACTTCTTTTTAAAGTGATAGTTCTGTAAAAAAAAAATCAAAAGGACACTATTTTCCCCTTTTCTCACTCACCTAAGACTGAACATTATTTTTCTTGTTTAGTTTTGACTGTTAGCCCTGTTATCTGTCCAAGTCATCACTAATAGTTTACTAATAGTAAGAGGACCGAAAAGCTAGGTGGGTCTAATAGAGTGGACAGTGAGTGGGCACAGTGTTTAATACACACCAACACACCACCACCACCTCAACCACATCAGTGTAACTAAGAATTATCCATCTGCTATGAGGGGGTCCTGATCATTGAAGAACAGGGTGAACAAAGTATATAGAGAAACAGATGGACTACAGTTTGTTCAAAGTGCTCCTGTATGCTCAGTGGAGCTAAAATGGTCAATACGTCGAAATAAGAACGTGGTTAATGTTATGACTGATTAAGACAAGAGGAAATGCGTAAGGTTTTTTTTGGCCAAACCATCACTTTAAAGAAGAGAAGTAGTTGTATTAAGTGGTAAATTGTAAACTTTTATATAGTATAGAATTCCTCCAAAAACGAATCATTATCCTGTTAAATCATTAGATCAGAGCTTAGACAACTGACGTGCTACTAGAAGCTCATTGGCATCTGGAATGAAAGTTAAGACAAGTGTTCAGCTCTTTTCATCCCAAGTTTTGGCGTCTTTTTCCTTCACACTTCACTCATTCGTAACATTGCAACAGCAAGGCAGAAGATCAACAAACATCAGAGGAAAACTCATCTGAATCTCAAACACAACATCTATGTAAAAAGAAAAGGTCTGTGAGTGTACACAGGTAGTCTAATACTGCCCAGGAAACATGGCAAACTGGTTCTGCACAAATGAGACACATGGCATTAAGAATCAAGGCTAACTTATTCAGCACAAACAATAAGGATGTAAACTACAGGAGTTCAGGAAGTATAAACCTTTCGTATTGCTTCTAACAGTTGTTTTACAATATGTTACAATGCTGAGATAGAAACAGCTTTGTGAGAAACTAAACATTCAGTCTTTTTAAAGGTACAATAAGTAAATTTTTCACATTTGTACTGTACAATATTTAGCTGGACAAAAATGTCATTCAATTTGTAATGTATTATATTATTATTATTTATTATTAATATTATTATTATTAGTAAAGTGACTGTTTTATTTAATTTATATCACTGCTAGCAGAACAAAACCTTGTATCTCCATTTTTTCCCCTATTTTGCATCATTTGAAAACACCAGAACAACTTTAATATTTTGTGAAAATTTCAGACCAATGGATGTGAACTGAATTGAAATCTTTTTACATTAACTTACATTACAAATTAAAAAGGTTATTACCATTTTGAAGAGGGTTTGTTTAGTTTTTTTATTATTTTATTTATTTTTATTTTAGTTGTATGATGTACGTTTTTATTAGGCTGAACCACTAAACAAATGTATCTTCACCAATTAAAAATCTATTCAGGTATGTTTAATGACAATACATTTGTCACCTGATTTAACGTCATGTAAATAACTATTTCAATTTACAAAACGGTTATTTTCTTCAATTCGGTTCTCACTCTTCTGGACTTCTGTATCTAAATTTGGTTTAAAGCTCATTATAAACTTGTTTAAAAAAATCCCAGCAGAGTTTGTTAGAAACAAAAACAGACAAAACTCTTTTTTTCTATTTGTTTTCACGTTTCATAATCAACAATTTCATAATCTAGTAAGAGTACAGAGATTAACACATCTATCAAGTACTTAACTAATATTTTAGCAAATGAAGTGAAAATTTCTTATTGTACCTTTAAACTGGACAGCCTGACTCTTTAGACTCTACAAAACATCAAAACTGCAAGCATCCTCATGCAGTGGAGATGAACATGTTGCCCTAACAAGCACCTACATTTTTATCAGTAATTTTAATGTGTTATCTGGCAAAAAAAAGGAAAAATATTTTAGTAACAAAACAGAGAAAGTCTTTGTATGCTGAGCTTCTGAGCTGCAGTCTGTGCAAGAAGTTAGACTAAAATATATTTTACAGTTATAAGAACATAAAACAGATGTTGTTCTAATGGTTTTAACCGTTTCAACTAGTGATCAACCAGTAGGGGTTTTTCAGTGGTCGAAGCTTATATTATGGCTGATGTATGACGCTGATATGATGTATCTTTTATTTTGCATCTGAGAAAATATAAATATAGAAAATAAAATTATTTTTGACTTGGTTTGTCAGTCGTCTTTATCTGCCTGTAGGCTGGCGACACTGACACTAGGGGGAGCTACAATATTGTTCTACAGCAGCTAGACTATAAATGTGCCTATAAATGTGATTTTTTGCTTACAAGTCTTGGGAGCGCAGGACAAAAGTGTAATAATCAAAAAACAACAATAATCGACCAACCCATCACTAGTTTCAACAGTTTATATGTGTGTGTGTGTGTGTGTGTGTGTGTGTATATGAGGGCAGCTGTTTCTCTATCCACTAAGACAAAATGGAAAGCTGATGGCAACGTGACGCTCATAAAGGTCAGTTCCGTATGTCTTATCCAATGAGTCTCCTGAGAATGGTTGGCCTGGAGAAAGGCCAGCAGTACTCATTGGGCACAGGGCCATTGACGTTACACTCGAAAAAAGAGAACATGGGGAACCATATGCGTGCTCTGCGGCTGTGCTGGTATGCCCGTGTGTTGGCGAGTGTGTGGTAGTACAGAAACAGACGGGTAGTGATGTAGAAGGCGATGAAGACATCGATGGAGTAGTGCTCATGAGCAGCCAGGATGAAAAATATCCCAAACAGGTTCAGAACCCACGACAATGTGTGGATGAAGTTCCAGCTCCGCGGAGTGTCTGCAGCACAAACACTGAATCAGACATATTCTTATATATCCCCATTATGTTATCAAAATAGTAAAATAATAATCAGATATTAAATGTAAAAGTAAAAATGTGAGTAATGTTCTATAGTCTTTAAGTTCTGAGTAATCAGTACACAGCGTAAGATTATAGTACAGCGTTTAATATACAACACACTACAGAGGAGCTTGAAAGTTTGTGAACCTTTTAGAATTTTAAATAGTTCTGCATAAATCTGACCTAAAATTGACAAAAGTCCTAAAAGTAGATAAAAAAAACCAAATCAGACAGAAATATTAGACTTGGTCAGTTATTTATTGAGGAAAATGATCTAGTATTACATGTCTGTTAGTGACAAAAGTATGTGAACCTTTACTTTAAGTAAGTATCTGGTGTAACAATAACAGCACAACTACAATAACTAAACATTTCTGCTAATTGTTGATCAGTCCTGTACATCAGCTTGGTGGAATCCATCACTGCTCACTTCAGGTCCAATTTCTAATGGATTAAAATCAGGACTTTGACTTGGTCATTCCAAAACATCAATTTTATTCTTCTTTAACCATTCACTTGTACAAGTGAAACACACGTTATTGTCACGGTATATATTAGGTGTGTGCACCTAATAAAGTGGCCAGTGAGTGTATAAGATAAATAACATTGTAGATCAGAGACTGTATCATTTATAATGCATTACAGTGTATAGTGTAAGAATAGATTTACTCACATTCTGTGACAAAGAAGTTGAGCATGGTGAGGACGACGGTATGTCCACTGAACATGTAATCACCACACGTCTTTACACCCGTCAGAGTCATTCCAAACCCACTCCATATCGCAACAGCTCTCTGCAGCTTCGCCCACATATCACCATACATCTACAGAGAGTATTAAAAACATATGAAGAACAAGAACAACCACTTATTCATTTATATAGTATCTTTGCCAAGCAACTAACAATATAATTGTCATCAACTGTTTTTTTTTTTTCCAAAACACAAACACAAGGGACAGAAAAGTCAGGCAAGCCTCCAATGACAAAACCAAGAAGAGGCCTAGAGAGTGCTAGAGATTATTTAAAACAGTTAGTTTTAAGACCCTAAAAGAAATTACGGCAGAATCTGACCTGCACAGGCAAAGACAATGACTCTACAACAAGCACACCATGCTAAGTCTTTAAATAAGTCAGTAACAGCTGTGAGCAATCAGCTGATGACCTGATTACTGCATGAAATGTATGTATGTGTATTGTACCTTCCCAGTACACTGTAGATGTTGTCCTGGTACCGACAGTGAGGTGACGAACATGGTGATGCAACGCAGCATAAAGACCGTCCCCATCAGACTACACAGTCTCCTCAACAGGATAGACCTACACACACACACACACACACACACACACACACACACACACACACACAATCATTGGGCAATAGTTTTATAGAACAGGGTCTCACTTTACAGAATTAACAGACATATGCCCTCAAATCAGAAAAGAGCATTCTGGGATTTAATTTTAGATATTGTCCAGGCCTAGTTCTGTAACTGCATTTTTCTAATATGCTCAATCTGTACTCCTTCCATTCTTTCATCATCATGTCTCTCTGTGGTCAGATCAACAGGGAACAAATTCTAACAGGAAGACACACACAGAGGCAAGGAAACAAAGCTGCCTTATGACACAGATCCAGATCTTACACAACACTGTTCACTCAAGTTCACTTGAAGCCTGAGGGAAAAACGACTGTAAACACAGTGTCTATGAAAACAGTTATGAGAACTTCACCACCATTAAGCTGACTCTCATTCCTATTTACTAAAGCTGGACTTGTTCATCAACATATAGTCATACATCAAAAACAGGAATATACCGTAGTGAAAAAAATTATTTGTTCATAAATTAATTTAAAAGGGAAACTGTCATATTCTGACAAATATGTTCATTTATACACTCAATACTTGTTTGGGGCTCCTTTACTACAAATTACTGCATCACTGTGGCATGGAGGTAGTCGGCCTCTGGCACTGCTGAAGTGTTAGTGAAGCCAAGGTTGCCTTTATAGTCACATTCAGGTCATCTGTACTGCTTCTGACAATTTTCTATAGGATTCAGTTGTTTGCAGTAATATGATGGTCAGTAGTAGTGTTGGCACTGTGGGCAGCTGCTGGGCATCTACATAAAGTTTGTCAGCAGATGGAAGCATGAAGTGCTCTAAAATCTGGGCCGTGTTGACTTTGGACTTAATAAAACACAGTGGACCAACACCAGCACCTCAAACCATCACAGACTGCAAAAACTGCACACTGGACTTCAGACACGTTGGACTCTGTGTCTCTCAGACTCTACGAGCTGATTTACTAATGAAAAGAGGACTTTGAACCAGTTCTTGTTCTCCTTAGTCCAGGTAAGACACTTCTGATGTTGTCTCTGGTTCAGGAATGTTGATATTAGTAATGTGACCATTGTAGCTCTGAAAGATTCACAGTATTTATACTGATTGAATAGTCATTTACTCAAAGTCACAATAAAAAAGCTTGAAATACATTACTATGTTTAATGACTATAAAATATACAACTTTTAATTTTTAATTAAATTATGAACATTTTTCACATATTAATTTTTTGTATGCATGACTGTACATTTCAACTAGCCTTCATGTGATCTGTATTGATGTCAGAAATGATGGTTTTGACTCCTCCGTGATGTGATTTCAGCCCTGTGATGAAGTCATAGATGAGGCACATATACACAGTATTTGTGTGGAGTGTAAATGAGTGTTTTTGCACACCTGTGTTTGTGCAGGAGCAGCACAAGTAGCCAAATATTACACAGGATCAGTCCACATGCTTCAGCCATAGCAAAAGCCCAGGGGATTCTGGGTACACTACACAACAGAGAGGGAACAAATATTGTTAATCCTCTTACAGAGACACTGAGCTTCATCAACTGGATTTCTATTTTATTATCAGTTTAATATACATGGCACACAACTACAGCACTAACGCACTGTTAAATATATATATATATAAAAACACATTAGGAACCTGCTGATATCAAACTTTTTCGATTACTTAAGAGGTTTAAGAGCTTAAATATCAGAATAATGAAGCTGCTAATGCAAGATAATATTTATATTTCAGATTTTAGCTTTACAATCCAGTAGTTTTAGTTAAACTGTGCTTTATTTTAATTAAATCATCACATTTCTTAAACTAAAACAGCAGGAAGTAGCCATTTTTTATTAGGTCTATAGAAAGAAAATGTGTTTTTCTTTCTAAAAGATTAGGCCTGGATACATTAGACATATTTTTGTAAATTAGAGTATCACATGTTTCATTTCATCCTGCTTTCTTTTATTTTCATTAATATACCTCAACATAACTGATAAATTCATTCTGTTTATTATAGAGTTGCCCAAGATTATCAAAAGTATTTAAACTTTTCAATACATAAATTATGCAATAAATTCTAAAATCCAACTTTCAATACTTTTCATACTATAACTTTTTTTTATAATAACAAATCAGACAGTTGTGTAATAATCGTGACAGCCCTGACAGTATCTGTCTCATCTGATGTGCTGTTTGCTGTGTCAGTGTTATGAGTTCTGATGTAACACAGCTGAAAAGCAGCTTTTAAGAAAAACAGCTCAAAGAAAACACTAAACTTATTGCAACTAACAGATGTTTGTGAGAAACGTCTGTGATTAAAAGGCCAGTAAACAATTTCACAACTGAAGCCTGTGAAACTTCACGTTCATATAAATACTGAGCTTCTATTATTTTAAATGGTAAGTGTATTCATTTCCATTCACAGCTTTTATCATGTTTTTGTGAAAATTGAGCTTATGAAGTAACAATTTTGTAATTTTGAAACCATGTCTCCAATTAAGAATGAGTTATGCTCAGGAAGGCCTGTATACTAATTAAAATAGAATGTGCATATAAATGTGTATGCACACACAAATTATTATTATTATTTTAATTTAGGTTGTGTATTTTTTAAGTTTTAGGTGCGTCAGGGAAAGTATGTAACCTTTACTTAATAAAGAAAAATATTGTGAAAAGAATAGTACAGATCTTTAATAAGATTATAGCAGCTTATTTAAAAATAATTTCATAAGTTGAGAACATTAATTTTATGTGTCCTTCTGTCTGTAGAGTATCTGTGCCTGTTCTCACCTGTCCAGAAAGATATCGGGCAGTGGAGGGTAGGTGCGCATGTCCGGCACGCGCTCGTGTACAATCACCATGACGAAGGAGGTGAAGCCGAAGACGAAGACCACGTAGATGGAGCTGAGGATGGTTTTCCAGTATTCCGGGTCCAGCCGGCGACTCTGCTGCTTGTGTTTGCCGTTACTGTACTGATATTGTTCTCCACCGAGAGCATCAACAACACTGTCACAGTCACGCACAGAGTCTCCATTACACAGCCACTCTCCACCTGTAAACACACACACACACACACACACACACACCAAATTTAACTTTGGTTTCATTTGCTTCTTTTGAGCTGTGAGGCTAAAAATACTAACTTATTAACAATTACCAACATAACTTACGTTGGTGATTGAAAGTTTGTGAACCCTTTAGAATTTTCTATATTTCTGCATAAATATGACCTAAAACATCACAGATTTTCACAAAAGTCCTAAAAGTAGATAAAAACACCCAGTTAAACAAATGAGATAAAAATATTATACTCATCAGGTTGGAAAAGGTTACAAAACCATCTCTAAAGAGTTTGGACTCCACCAATCCACAGTTACACAGATCGTGTACAAAATGGAGGAAATTCAAGACCATTGTTACACCCCCAGGAGTGGTTGACCAACAAAGATTACTCCAAGAGCAAGGCGTGTAATAGTCGGCGAGGTCACAAAGGACCTCAGAGTAACTTCTAAGCAACTGAAGGTCTCTCACATTGACTAATGTTAATGTTCATGAGTCCACCATCAGGAGAACACTGAACAACAATGGTGTGCATGGCAGGGTTGCAAGCAGAAAGCCGCTGCTCTCCAAAAAGAACATTGCTGCTCATCTGCAGTTTGCTAAAGATCATAAGGTCCTCAGCCCTCAGTTATCCTTGTGTATAATGTATCAGTGCACAGGAGAGGAGGAAGTGTTCATGGTGTGAACATGGTGAATAACAAAGTCTATTCTGAAATTTCTGAAACTCTGGTTTATTGGTGGATAGCCTTTCACACCATGAAGCTTCGGGTTCAGTTGTGTTTGGACACTGGTGGTGGACATTTTCAGCACATAACAGTCTTTTTCACACACATTGAGGAATATTTAATCCACATTTCAGCACCAGATCTACATTAGTATTAAAATGTATTCACCATCATTTGGGTAAAGAAGCACACATGTGTATTGTCTGTAAATTGTATGTACATTACCTGCAGGTTGTATGCAACACTACAGCAACAAATTCCTGGTATAGTAACTATAGTAAGAGGAACTGTATATAGCATTTCATACACATACCAGCACCCCCTTGTGGTGAGTGTCCCTCGTGGGCAAATCCAAGCTCCTCCAGCACCTCAGCATTTTGTTTCTGCAGCTTACGGAGAGACACCATGAGCCTCTTGATGTCCCCGAGAACTTTGAGCTCGAGTGGAGGAGAGCGGAGGTCATATTCAGTCAGAGTTAAGAGGCTGGTGCCATCCAGCCTGTGTTTATTACACAGCAAGTCCACATAGTCACAGAAGCCCTCCTCTCGCAACCAACGGCCCACCTGCTTCACCGTCCAGTATCGGACCCCCTGCTGAGCCATCGCACCGCTCACGCACACAGCACACCACAATCACTCTGTACACACACAGAAATAAACACATTATTAGCAATAAAATATCTATACTATTTTTAATATAATAGATTATAATGATACTATAATACAGCACAGAACATTATGACCTGGTTTGGCCCACTGCATGCATAAATAAGTGAGCACACCAGTCAGTGTGCAAAACCATCATCATGGACAAAGGACGTGATGTCCATGATAATATGGTACTGGGTGAAGCATGTTGGAGGCAGCATCTCAGAAACCACTAAATTTGTGGAATGTTCTAGAGCCGCTATGTCTCCAGCGAGAGGTACAGGACAATCAATACACGACTGTGGACCAGCTAACCTCTATAAATGAAAACACTCCAAGCCAATTCACTATTAGGTAGGTGGTCATAATGTTCTGTTATGACTGTATATATAATTATACTATATTGAAAGTAAGAAGGAGGCTGGATATTTAAATATTCTAACAGGTAAATGGTCATATATTATATTCATTACACATAAAGTGAGCTTTTGTTTGTTTTAATACTGTTTATAGTCATTTACTCAAACTACAAATGAAATATTCTATAGTGTCTGTTTTTCATGAGCTATAAGTAACACTGAGCAACAGTTAAAAGACTAAAGTAAGCAGATTAAAAGTGCTGATTATACTGTTTGTTAAT
Source organism: Crenuchus spilurus (assembly GCA_036984385.1). Classification (NCBI taxonomy): domain Eukaryota; kingdom Metazoa; phylum Chordata; class Actinopteri; order Characiformes; family Crenuchidae; genus Crenuchus; species Crenuchus spilurus. The sequence continues at coordinate 7,998 of BRDA01004195.1, read as the reverse complement.
TGTGTCACAATACGAACCTCTATAAAACCTTATCTCTTTATTTTAGTGCTACAATCATCCTGACCAATCACAGTGCTTCAGATATGTTTCACATGAGTCAGCAAATGGTCAAAATAATGCAGACTAATCTTTAATCATGTTACATCAAGAGCTGAAACATAGCTCTTGATTATTACGGTGGGAATATGCAAGTAATTTAAGTAATTTCATAATTATAATGTATGCATATTGTACATCCCTAGTTCATAAATAATAAAATTATAATTACTCTACACTCATGTTGAGAGCTCATACAGTTTAACACTGCTGTCTAATTCAATTCATTATTATAATGAGAACACTGCATGTTGGACAGGATCAGTACTCTCTCAGAGTAACTCCTACAGAGACAATCTGATACTGAAATAATCATCTCTGCAGCTCTAAGTCTCTCTGAGCCCTAAAAACTCAGTCTAAACCCATCAGTATGGCCCCTGGAACTTAATCAAGTAATTCATTAAGACTTCGAGACAGAGAGAGACAGACAGACAGAGACAGACAGACAGAGACAGAGACAGACAGACAGAGACAGAGACAGAGACAGACAGACAGAGACAGAGACAGACAGACAGAGACAGAGACAGACAGACAGAGACAGAGACAGACAGAGACAGAGAGACAGAGAGACAGAGAGACAGAGAGACAGAGAGACAGAGAGACAGAGAGACAGACAGACAGAGAGACAGAGAGAGATTTTTCAGATTTTTCCATTCTCTGTGACAATGAGGTGGTGTGTTAAAGCTAATCTGGGCCCAATTTCCCAGAAGCACCATAGGATTAAGACCATGTTACTGGTAGAGAGAAAGGGAGAGCTGAATGTAAAGCTCACTCTACTTGTTAGTCCAGGACTGAACAGTTAGTTCCTCAGCAGACTGAGGCAGTGCTGATTTAGTAAAAGTCTGAGGCGAGGCTGGACTTACTCAACACACCACCCTTCGCTTTCATTTCACACACTGATTACTGAGTGAGGCAGCGCTCACGTGTCCACCACACCCTAACTCTCTGACTCACCGTCTCACCCTAACTCTAAAATTATAATTCCCCATGTCTCTAAAACTTTAACTCTCCAACACCCCAAGTCTGTAATACTCATTCTTTCACTTTCTTAACTTCGTAAAACTCTTCATCTTTAACGCCCCAAAACTAACTTTTCGAAGTCCCTGACTCCAAAACGCTTTCTAAAAACTCTCTCAAACTGCGGCTCGCTCAAACTGCGGCTCGCTCAAACTTTAAAATATTAGCTCCCTAACTTCATAATTCTAAATTCTGCCTCACTAAAACTCTCTCTACTGCTCTAAAACTGCAGCTCTCTGACCTCCTAAGTCTCCAATTGTTTGACTCTCTGTCTCTTCTGACAAATACATCATGACCAATCACATGACCTCCCAAACACAACATCTCTTTGTGTCACACAGACTTCCCTAATTCTCAGAGACAAACAGCAGGTCAGCTTTGACCTCTGACCTTCTGGAACGTCTGCCATATTTTCTCCTTTAAATCTAAGCATATCCAAAGTCAGAGTCCCTCCGTTTCAGTGTCCTCACTCTCTAATGGTGGAATAAACTCCACATCTCAGCTTTCTCTGCCCCGGCCAGGACCTCATTAACTCTTTTCTGCACATGTTTACACTTCAATTTCAAATTTTCTCTCAAAGTCTTTATGGAAAGTTTTAGAAAATGTCTTGTAGAATACTAAATGTGGGTGTTGGGAGTAAATAAATATGATAAAATACTCCTTCACTCAGCAGGCCTATCAGAACAGTGGTGTGGTCTTAACATGCATGATTGACATTCCTCAATGACTTGTATGGAAAGCCAAAGTCCAACATTCACGACAAACCAAACATGCTTTGTTTTTATTGGTATTTATTGGTTTTCTGGTGGTTTGGTTCAAAGAGTAAACAATTATAGTAACTTAATGGGCTAAACATCACTGATTATAGATTCATCCAATAGATTTCTAATGGGACTTGAATGTGTCTCTAATGTGTTCTCCTCAGTAGTTCCCAGATGGTGGAACAAGCTGCCTACCACCACTAGAGAAGAGATGTCCCTCACTGGGTTCAAGAAACTCCTAAAATCAGAGCTCTTCAAAGAGCACCTGCTCTAGCGATCCCAACTACTCCCCATGAGTACTGATATGCACTCAGCATTCAATATCCAAATGTTAATTCTAGTATACTAGTACTAGTAAATACTAGTACAACTCTAGTATTATTTTTTTGCATCTGTACTTTCCCACTATTGTAAGTCGCTTTGGATAAAAGCGTCCGCTAAATGCAATGTAATGTAATGTAACGTAATGGTACTAAGCCAACTCCCATTAAAGTCATATTACTTGATGCAACGTAGTTTTTCCCTAGTGTTATGTTAAAAAGATGTCAGTCTTGTGATTGGTTACTCACTATTAGCTCTGCACATTCATATGGACAGTGGAGAAATGGTCAAATACAGATGAAGTCATTCAGCCAAAACATGTTTGGAGTCCCCATTTGGATTACAGTCTGTAAAGTCAGCCTGTATGTGCAGTGGAGCTAAAATGAACAATGAGTGTTTGTGTACCTAATGAAGTGGCCAGTGAGTGTATATACTTCTTAGTATTATTATTAGTAATTTAAAAATGACAGAAAATTACAAATGCAGCACAGGTTTAAAAAGAATCAGAACACACTTGTATTAGTAATCTCTATGTTCAGCAGATAGGATGTAATATCTATAATGAACACACATCTCTCTCTCTCTCACTCTCACTTTGTGTTCAGGCCAAAGAGCACAGTCCTGACTGTGTGGATAAGAGTATCTCACTGTTAATCACTCACAATCTCAACACTGTGCTCAATAAAGCAGAGTCCAGTGTTGCTGGGGCTACTACACATCAGCCTAGAGTCTCACCACACAGTGTGTACAGCCACTACTGCATGCGTGTGTCTGACTCACTGTAGTGCTTCCATCAACTTATTACATACAGTTGGGGTTACTTGGATTTCTAAATAAATTTCTCATTAAATGTGTCTAAGTCACAACAACAACAAAAAAAACAGTCTGCTTAAACTAATATTGCACAAAAATGATATGTTTTCATATTTTTATTGAAAACAACATGTAAGCATTTACAATGCAGGATGGAAAAAGTATGTGAACCTTTGGAGTAATAACTGGTTGACCCTCCTTTGGCAGCAATAACCTCAACCAAACATTTCCTGTAGTTACAGATCAGACTTGCACAATGGTGAAAGAATTTGGGACCATTCCCCTTCACAAAACTTTTTCAGTTCAGCAAAATTCTTGGGATGGGATAAATTTCAGAATTCATTTTTCCATTGATGACAGCAATCCATCAAGACCCAGAGGCAGAAAAGCAGCCCTAAACCATGATGCCCCCTCCACCATATTTTACAGTTGGGATGAGATTTTGATGTTGGTGTGTTGTGCTTTTTTTCTCCACACATAGCGTTGTATGTTCTTTCCAAACAACTAAAGGGCAGGGCAGCTTTAATCATCACATCCAATCTCATCACATTGATTGGCTCCACGTTGGCCAACTCCTGGCTCCAACTAGCTCTTGGAGAAGTAATTAGCCTAAAGGTTCATATACTTTTTCCACCCTTCACTGTGAATTTTGTGCTGTATTAGTTTAAGCACACTGTGTTTGTCTATTGTTGTGACTTAGATGAAGATCAGAACACATTTAATTACCAATTTATGCAGAAATCCAAGTAATCCCAAAGGGTTCACATACTTTTTCATACAACTGTATGCACTACCAATCACAGGTCTGGGCTTACTGCGTTCACACCAAGCACCCTGGCTCAAAAAATAGAGCATAAAGAGAAGTATAATAATAACCTATAAATAGAGCTGATTAGAAGAAGAAGAAGAAGGAGAATGTGTAGAAGAAGAAGAAGGAGAATGTGTAGAAGAAGAAGAAGGAGAATGTGTAGAAGAAGAAGAAGGAGAATGTGTAGAAGAAGAAGGAGAATGTGTAGAAGAAGAAGGAGAATGTGTAGAAGAAGAAGGAGAATGTGTAGAAGAAGAAGAAGAAGGAGAATGTGTAGAAGAAGAAGAAGGAGAATGTGTAGAAGAAGAAGAAGGAGAATGTGTAGAAGAAGAAGGAGAATGTGTAGAAGAAGAAGAAGAAGAAGAAGAAGAAGAAGGAGAATGTGAAGGAGTAGAAGAAGGAGAATGCGAATAAGTAGAATGAGAAGAAAATGAGAATGTGAAGGAGGAGGAGGAGAAGAATGCAAAGAAGAAGAAGAAAATGAAAATGTGAACAAGAAAATGAGAATGTGAAGAAGAAGAATGTGAAGAAGTAAAAGAAGAAAAGGAGAATGTGAAGGAGTAGAAGAAGGAGAATGCGAATAAGTAGAAGAATGAGAAGAAAATGAGAATGTGAAGGAGAAGGAGGAGAAGAAGAAGAAGAAGAACTAAAAATATAGAAATGTGTCAATACTCAAATTTGGTAATAATTCTACACTGTAACTTACAAAACTTTATAATAGAAATAAGTACATTTACACTGAATTTGACTTTATTTTAACACATTTTGCTGTATTTGTTGTATTTTACAGTATGCTACTGTATGTAGTTGACATGAGTTGTGTATGTATTACAGAGATTACATGTAAAAATTAACAGACATGTTAGTAAAACTGTACAAATGTAGAAATGTGTCTATAGAAATGTGTTCTATTAAATAAACATGTTTAAGACACTGATGAGTGTTTAGTTTACAGTCAGAGTATTGAAATTTGTTTTGAGTATCTGATATTACACTTGGTATCAGTATTAAAGTTCTGTTACTGTGACAGACCTACTCTGAACTTGGGTTCTGGACACATGTGTCCAGAAACACAAACAGACTTGAGCAGAACACTCAGTAAGTGCACTAAAACACACTCTGGGTTATTATTAGTGTTTATTGGTACACAGCCCGTTTGTGTACAGTTTAGCTAAATATGCGTAAATAAAGTCTTTCTGAAAGCTGATATGATCTCTTACAGCTACAACAGCCTATTAAACATCTTCATTCTGTCACACATAAATAATTCACCATCTATAATCTGTATAAATGTTTAGCAGAAGGTATGTTAGCCTAGCTTTGCTTTAGCTAAGTTAGGAAAATAGGACAAAAACAACCAACAACGTCTAAATAAACCAAATCTTAGTGCTAAAATAGCGCATCAGGGTTAAGACGCTGTTTATCGTTTTACTCATTTAGTCTCCAGCTCCTGTTTAAACACCCAAATCTCAAACACGGTTAGCAAACAAGCTATCTTGGAGCTGAAAATGGTGAGAACTCTCCGGTCCACCTTAAATGCCGCAGCCGTCACATTCACTCACATTATCAGGCGCTGAGGCAGCTGCGGTGTATTTTCCGAACTGTTTAAGGTAGAACGAGGAGTTCGAATATGAAGCTAACCTATTGGCTCCTGCTTCGTAGTTCTTCAGAATAAAGAAAGAGAAATGAGTTTTAACTTACCAGATGATCTCATGAGATAACTGTTAGAGCGCTGAGAGAGGTTTTACACCAGTGTGAAGAAGATGAGCCCAGTTCTGCTCTGTGATTGTGTGTTTACAGTAAATCATCGCGTCCTGACTGCTCTCAGCACAGTCTGTAGGCAGGACACACTGACACATGTGTGTATTTAAGTGTGTGTGTGTGTGTGTGTGTGTGTGTGTGTGTGTATTTCTCCCTGGTGGAGAGTGAAAGTCCTCATATTGTTAGGAATGAATACCAGATTTGTACAAGTGGGGACAGCTTGCTGGTCCTTACAAGAACTTTTCATTGCCAGAGCATTGGCCTTTGGTTGCTAAGGTTAAGTCTAAGTTTAGATTTATTTTTACTCAATATCTCACAAGGGAATGGAATGTCCTCACTAGTATAGTACTACCAAAGTGTGTATATGTGTTTAGGGTGTAAACACAACACAAAACACTGACATCCACTGGTAAAATGTGGAAGTTTTGCACTGAGCCTATTCTTATAATGTATGATCATAATTTAAATAAAAAAACTAACGTGTTATATTTTAGATTCTTCACATAAAGTGACAAAAAGTTTTTTTTTTTTTTTTTAATGTTGATTAGTATGACTTTCATTTGTAATTCAATCTCCTAGAGTCTGGAGGAATCTGTCATGTGTTCAGTTTCTGTGATAGTTTGAGATGCATGCTACTGTTTAATGTTATTATAAAATAAATAAGATGCTTATATTTAGAGATTTAATTTTAGACTTCACCTGCTACTGCCACTCTATACACAAGCACTCCCCACAGCCTGGAGCAGATCCACAGAGGAACCTGTCTGTTAGCAGGTGCAGCTCGCGGGTCACGGGTCAGTATGTGTGATGGACAGAAAAGGGGAACTCCATCAGTTAAAGAGCTGGAGAAGATTCTGTATGGAGGAAAACGGAGCGGAAATCATGTGGATGAAGTCTGGCCCAATCTGTTCCTGGGAGACATGTGAGTTAAAACTTTCGATTCAGACACTGGAGCTGCTGAGCCCATATTGCTGAACATAAACATCATTTTGATTTTATATGTAAATATTGTTAAAGTTTTTGAAATGTGCTTCTCACTCACTTTGTGAACTATGGAAATTAGCCTGTATAAACAGTCCGTTTTGCAAGCTTCCTGGTTATGATGTCACTGCCATGAACCATTTGCAGCAGTTTAGCCCCACCCACTCTTGAAGAAGTTAGAAAATTGTTTTATAAAATTTGACAGTAAACAGTAAAATATTTTGGATGACAATAAAAGTGCCTTGGCACATTAAGTACAGTACAATACATAAATCAAAAAATGAGAATTTGGTGAAAATGTTCAATAAGTCACATATTTAATATTAATTACACATAAAGCGACATCAAGGTTTTTTTTTCTGTTTTAATGTTGATCAGTTTGATTTATAGCTTTTATCACAGTAATAAGATGGTCATTAGTAGTGTTGGCACTGTGGGCAGCTGCTGGGCATTTCCATAAATCTTGTCAGCAGATGGAAGCATGAAGTGCTCTAAAATCTGGACTGTGTTGACTTGAGACTTGATAAAACACAGTGGACCAACACCAGCACCTCAAACCATCACAGACTGCAGACTGTAGTATGACTATGTTTGCTTTTTATAGTCATTTAGCGTCACAGCACATAACTGCTGAACAGTTTTTAATATTTAAGGTAATCACCACATCTCCCAGCATTTTCTTTCCTTTACTTTGTGTAAACATAATGAGAAACTGAGCTGTAATACTGAATGTTTCCCTGTGTGTTTGTATTGATTTTAGGTCAATAGCTAATGATCGGTTTGGCCTGTGGAAACTGGGCATTTCTCATGTCCTGAATGCTGCTCACGGTAAACCACACTGTGAGGGCAGTCATGAGTTTTACGGCTCGTCTGTAGAGTACCTCGGAGTACCTGCAGATGATTCTCCATCCTTCGACATGTCTATTTATTTTCAGCCATGTGCTGACCACATCCACAGGGTGCTGAGCTCTCCTGAAGGTAAAACTCCTACCAACCTCACTGTTATTACTAGTAATACAGTTTACCACTTACACTGTATGGACAAAAGTTTTGGGACACCTGCTCATTCACTGGCTACTAAAAAGAGTCTGTACTGTCAAGGGAAGACTTTCTACTTGATTTGATCTGATTACATTCAGACACAAGAGCCTTAATGAAGTCAATATGTTGGATGATCACCACCACCTCATCTCCAACTCCACCAACTCATTCCAAAAATATTGGATGGAGCAAAAAACATGTTCCACAATGCTGGGGGTCTTTATACGCCTCTAGTCCACACCTGGCATTAAAAATGGTGCCAACAGGTTGATGTTTAGTCCTATTCTATTGGCAATGCTTCTCTACAGGTACAAACCGGATTCCAAAAAAGTTGGGACACTAAACAAATTGTGAATAAAAACTGAATGCAATGATGTGGAGATGCCAACATCTAATATT
>BRDA01004193.1:32792-51002 GCA_036984385.1 Crenuchus spilurus | reverse complement strand
AATATTGACATTTGCCATCTCCACATCATTGCATTCAGTTTTTATTCACAATTTGTATAGCATCCCAACTTTTTTGGAATCCGGTTTGTAAAAGAAAATCATGAAAATTATCAGGGGAGCCCAAACTTTTTCATACCACTGCGTTAAGTCTTATTGAGACTGATCCTATGTCAGCTCGCCTACTCTGAGAAACTTTGTCTAATATGGATTTTTTTCTACAACTTTATCCGATTGGCACACAAGTCCTAAAAGTAGATAAAGAGAACCAAATCAAAAGAGGCAAAAATATTAGACTTACTGGTGTGATAACTATGCCATTACTCCCAGTAATTGTTGATCAGTCATGAACATCCGCTTTTAGCTCATTTCTCCATACAAAACAGCTTCAACTCTGTTATATTGGTGGATTTAAACTTGCTTCAGGTCCTTCCACAACATTTCTATTAGGTTTGGCCATTCCAAAACATAAACGTTATTCTTTTTTAACTTTGGTTAAAAAATGACTTCTGTGCATAGGGGTTGTTGTCTTGTCGCATGACCCACATTCTCTTGCAATTCAATTTACAGACAGATGTCCTGACATTTTCTTTAGAATTTGATGATATAATTCAGAATTAATTCTTCCATCCATGATGGTAAGCCATCTATATGCAGCAGAATAGGTCCAAACAATGATACTGCCACCACCACGATGGAATGAGGCTTTTATGTTAAAATGGGGTGTTTTCCTTTCTCTAAACATAATGCTTGTGATTTAAACCACAAATATCTGTTTTGGTTTCATCCATCCAAAAACACTGTCCCAGTAGTCTTATGACTTGTCCATGTGATCTTTAGCAAGCTTCAGATGAGCAGCAATGTTCTTTTTTCTTCTTGCAACCCTGCCCTGCACACCATTGTTGTTAAGGGTCCTCCTGATGGTGGACTCATGACGTTACCTTGGGATCCTTTGTGACCTCACAGACTATTACATACCTTGGCATGATTTTTGTTGGTCAACCACTCCTGGGGGAGGGTAATAATAATCTTGAATTTTCTCTATTTGTACACAATCTGTACAATACAAATGGAGTCCAAACTATTTAGAGATGGTTTTGTAACCTTTTCCAAATTGATGAGCATCAACAGCTCTTCTGCTACGGACCTCAGAAATCTCAGTTATTCATGCCATGGCACATTTCTACAAACATCTGTTGCTGGATTTCTGTTCTTTAAATAAAACAGGGCACCCATTCACACCTAATTACATTCAATTGACTGACAACACGACTCAAATTTTACCTTAAAATGATCTGCTAATCTTAAAGGTTCACATACTTTTGCCACTCAGACATGTAATATTGGATCATTGTCTTTAATATATAAATTACCATTTTTGTCTCATTTGATTTGGTTCTCTTTATCTACTTTTAGGATATGTGTGACAATCTGATAAACATTTAATTAAAATTTATAATTGATATATAGTAAGAATATTTGAAGATTTTTACCTAGATCTCAAAGCCAGTCATTTTTTGGGAACCCCTACCAAACACCCTTGCAGCTCCAAAATGGCATTTAGTTGCCACAACATCAATTGAAAAATGTTTGCTAGAAGCCCTCCCTGTAGAATAACTTTTGTTTGCCACGGCCTGAAGCCCCTAGTGCCTTTCAGTGCTAGCCCCACCCCTGGCCTTGCTTATGCTTATATTATTAAAAACCATGATTTCCTTGATTTTTTTTTTTTTTTATATGTTTTATGAGTTTTATATTTTATGAGTTTAATGCATCATGCATTGCCCAGTTCATATATAGTTTACATACAGAAACTAAGCTGAAAAACAGCCATTTAGAGTTCAGTGCTTTTGTGAGGTCACCAAAACAATATATTTATGTATACTTGCCAATTAAGACAGCACCAGTTCTGCCCTGGAGTATTTCAACCCGTATTGCTTTTTGCATGATACAACACATGGCATCCAGTCAGAAAAAAAATCATTATGTATATAGATGGTGTAACAAATAGAACCTGTTTAATTCTAAAGAATGAAGAGCAATAACAATGAATTATGACACAGATCCAGAAAAATGTGACAACTGGAAATAGAAGAATGCTGACGGAAAAAGTCATTTTATCTTGTCAAAGGGTGAAATGGGCAGGTGATTTTACTTGGTTTAAAAACAAATGTAGATAATTCTGCTTATTTCAATCATTGCACACTGTGCGTGGGGCCTCATTTGTGGATGGGGCACCACCTAAAACTTTGCTGTGCACGCATAGATGTTAATTTTTGGTTGAATGTTGGTCATGACGACAAATGACAAAGAATTTTATGTCAGGATAACGTCTAAGAACACCTGTGCCTGCTGAGTTATTTCTTGCAGTACAGGTGTTCAGCCTTGAAATGGATAATACACACACACACACTCTGTGACACCAACACCCTCACTGAGCCAAAGACAAACACAGTGAACATATGTCAGAAGTAATATGATGCATCCCCCCCCACACATATTAACAACATTCCCAAAATACACATTTACACACAAACCAATAAGCCTGTGTTCCTCTCAAGGTGAGTGCATGTCTGTCCGTCCCTACTCCTTCAACTTCTGGTTCCATCCGTCCTTTCATCCATGCATCCCACTTCACTCTTTTTTCCCTTCAGTTCTCTGCTGTGTGTGTTTTGTTTTGGGTTGTGTCCATGCCTATAAGGGTGGTTATGTCTCTCCTGTAGGCCAGAGAGGAGGAGGCCTCCACGCAGCACAGCTTGTCCAAAGACACGCCCAGACTTGTCCTCAAGACAAACAGCGATGCGCTTGTAAGACATTTAACATCCCAGATCAACCCTGACCAGATTAGTGAGCAGACCTATAAACACCTACACTCATATACTGTGCCATATCAACAAATTACAATACTGTGAAAAAGTTTGTGTTCACATTTTAAGTCAATGAGGTAAACCGTAATTTTATATTCATTACATGTAAAGTGACACTTTATAATTGTTTTGTTTGTTTTACTGTTGATCAGCAATGAACATTAGAAATACAGAATCTCAAATTATTCAAAAAATCTCATTCAGAATAAATTACTTTGCAAACATTTTCAGCATGAAGACAAAAAATCTTGAAATATGTGACTTTACGTGCAACAAAAAGTGACAATTTAACTTTTCTGAATTCATTTATGAACACAAATGAACTTTTTCTTGGTATTGTCATTTTTGGAGGTGCACTAGTGCTCATAGCCCTGTCATAGAAAGACATGTGTAATGTACAGGAATAAGACAAAGATGTGATTTTGGCTTAAAGGAATATATCAGTGACATGTCAAAGGTAAAGTTTTCTCCTAATTCAAAATATAGTCAGTCAGCCAAAACATGTTTGGTGTCCAAACTTTTCTTTTTTTAATCTTGTATACAAGTAAAGTATGTGTATGCTAAATGTATTCTAGCATCAATTAATCCATGTAAAAAATGTAAGTAATCTCAGATGAATGAACAAATAATGTCTCAGCCTTGAAGATGGCTGCAAAGTACTTTTGTTCATTTTTATAGTTCCATATAGTGTTAGCAATGTTAGCACCAGCGCTAAATTGGACTATTTTCTGAGCTCTTCCTTTAAGATTTCTATAATCACATCTTCATTAGCAAATGAACTACATTCCACTTTTCATGTTTTGTTTCAACATTACCATTCTGCATTGCATCAGACTGTGTATGTATGTGTGTGTGTATGTATGTATCTGTATGAGAGAGAGAGAGAGAGAGAGAGAGAAAGAAAAAAATTAATGGCTGCTGCTATGCTGATCAACGGGCCAGCGGACTCCAAGCAGTCAGACTGTGGGGTCAAAGGTGAAGGCGACAAGAGAGAGGAGTTGAGATGTAAACCAGAAGCACTAATGTTCGGCCCATGGCCGCAAGTTAGTGAGGTAATTATAGAAGAGAGTCTGCAGACAGTCGCACCGTTGTCACAGCGATTGGCCACGGCAGAAATAAATGACAGTAATTACAGCTAGACCGAGAGAGAGAGAGAGAGAGAGAGACAGGAAATGATGGAGAGATGTTTTCAGAGGAAAGGATAGAATAATACATGAACAAACCTAAAGCATAAAATAAGGAGAGGGAGAGAGCAAAGAGGGAGAGAGAGAGAGGGAGATGGATTGCAAGAGAGGGAGTAAAAAGGAACTCCATTAGCGTAATGTGCAGTGAAATTTTCCTGCTCCAAGCTGGTGACTCGTTAAGTGCTCTCCATCTGCGCTGGGTTTTAAACTGGGGGAAAATTAGGGTCCATGTATAATTCACCATATGCAGACACGCTATGGCCAGCCTGACTGAGTCACAATGTGTCTTATCTGGCCAAACCTGACCCCTCCTCTGCCCTCAGAACGACATGTAGAGACAGTCAGCCTACACTGAAATGTGTGTGATCTGGAGAGTGTGTATGCATACATTGTGAGAGTAAAGGGGTGTGTGTATGACTGCTTTAAACAGAGTGTGAGGTCTGTGTGAGCAAAAGCAAGAGAGGGAGTTGTGTGAGAACGTGTATATGTAGGTGTGATGGTGTCTGTGTGTGCGAGTGTGTGCGTGATGAATGCCTGTCATTGACGGAAGTGACAGTAGATTAATCCCCTCATTACTTCCTGTGAGACTCCTGTTCGGTAATCAGCTCACTGGGCCTGAGGCAAATCCCTGGCTCTGCACTCGTCAGGCTGAGTTCATCTCCACTGCGGGTGACACAGAGACGCTCGCTTGGAGACAACTGGCAGACAGCCGTTAACAGAGTGAAAAATGACGAGGCAAATGTGGAAAGTTAGAAAGTCACAGTAATATCTTTTTGATACACTTCTTCAAAAATCTTTGAATTTTTTTTTACCCGTCATTCCCCAATCCCACACGTTCCTCCTCCAAATGATCTCATTTTCACAATCGTGCACACGCAACACACACACGCCGTTCATACTACGTCCTGTACCTGTCGTCTTCTGTTAGTGTCACCTAGAATAGACAACTAGATGTCCTATTTGTTTTCTTGTGTATCTCCATAGACACGTGTGCGCACACACATAATTGTTCCTTGAAGGGAAAACCTTTTAGTTGGGACTGTCTGGGTTTGACCCTGCGGCTCTGCCAGGGGCGACTGACTCTCTGACAAGGGCTGACTGTGTGTGCAAGTGTGTGCGTGTTTTTATGAGAGAAAGAGAGTAGAAAAGAGAAGAAACATTTTGTGCTAAAGTTGCCCTCTGCAGTAGATGATGAAAATGGACGTTTGGTGTTTGGATGGGACAGATGAGCACTAATTTAAAATGATGTTAATATTTTATGGCATAAGCCACATGTCCTTCTTCATGTATCAAAAGCATTTATTTTATTTTTTTATAGACCAGCACACCCTGTAATCTTTCCAAATACCCTAAATAAATCAATAAAAACTGACATTTAAACACACTTACACACAGCCTAAGTACTGAGACTAACTCTAAAATAGCATTGAATGGTTATAGCATGGGCCAATTTTTTTTATTGCTATGCTGAATTGAAATGTTTACATTTAATATGTTGTGTGTCTTTTTGTGTTCCCAGGTGTGTGACTGGTGTAAGCACATTCGCCACACTAAGGAGTACCTGGACTTCGGGTCAGGCGAGAGACGGCTCCAGTTTTGCAGTGCAAAATGTCTGAACCAGTACAAGATGGACATCTTTTATAAAGAGACACAGGCAGCTCTGCCGGCTGGCCTGTGTAACCCCATTCACCCGGCCGGGGACGGGAAGGCAGAAGGCAGCCCAGGAGTACAACTCCTCACTCCCGAGTCCTGGAGTGCTCCTCTTAGTGAACTCCGTGCCCGCAAAGCCCCATCACCAATGGGCACCATCTCTGGGGCTGGACACTCGGGATCTGCATCGGGATCACCCTCTGAGCCTGGCACTATGTGTTCATCTTCATCATCATCATCATCTGCAAAAATCCCCACTCCAAGACCACATGAGAGTCCAACCTTACCACCACCACCTCATCCCCCACCCCCAGCACCTGGACTTCATCCTCCACTGGGCATACCTCCTAGCAGCCCTCCCATGATAATGACTCCCCGAGGTCCTGTGCCCCTCCCCTTTTTTATGGAGCACCAGATGATGCACCAAATGCGGCCTCCATTCCTCCGCCCACCTGGGCCTAACAGCCCTCTTTCCAATCCCATGATTCCTGGCATTGGACCGCCACCTCCTCCTCGGACCCTAGGTCCCCCGTCAAGCCCCATGCATAGGCCACTTCTCTCACCCCATGTCCATCCTTCCTCCACCCCCACCCTGTCAGGTAACCCTCCTGGAATGTTACCTCCTCACCCGGGTACTCACATGCCAGGACTACCTTTCCCCCCAGTTAATATGATGCCAGCCGGGCCCATTCCAGTGCCACCCATGATGAACTTTGGTATGCCATCATTGGCACCCTTAGTGCCCCCTCCAATGCTCTTAGTGCCGTATCCGGTAATAGTTCCATTACCGGTGCCAATACCCATTCCTGTGCCCATCCCAGTTGGTCCCAAGGCATCAGGCGACCGTCCAGGGAATGATGGGATGCTTCCGGAAGTTTCTGGCGAGAACAGTGATTCACAAGACTTGCCTTTCTCTTCTGAATCGTCCAGAGGAGAGGGTGGAGTTCATAAACAAGGTCCTTCTGGCTCGGACATGCTTTCGCCCGGTGTATCGGGCCAGTCAGATCGGGGCCGAACAAGTGTGGTGGATCTCACTGTTAAAACAGAAAGCACCGGAAGCGGAAGTTCCAGTCTGTCAAATTCAGGATCTTCTACAGATGCACCAGCAAATGGAATCATTGATTTGACAACAAACCGTCGCTCAAGACAACAGCTGGTTATTCAGAGGGCAGTACCTTGTGTGCAGGTGAAGCCAGAGCCTGACTCAAACCCTCCCACAGGGCAAACTGTCTCTCGATTAGGTGAATGTGAAGCAAGTGAGAGGGACTCTGGCAACACTGGGTCAATAGAGGATATGCAAAGAGACAGAGACAAAGAGGCTAAAAGCCCACTGGAAAGTGTTGCACTGCCATGTGCTGACCCCTCCTTCTGCAGTGCCACACCCCCACTATCTCAACCAATCACATGCACTCTTTCTGCTCCTACAGCCAGCACAACCACAACAAAAACAGAGCCAGGAACCGCTACGCCTTGTAACGTGATTGTCAATGGGAGCTGTGGCATGCAGCCCCTAGAGCCCTCAATCCGAACTCCCCCTCTGGAGCAGCGCCCCCTGGTGGAACCATGCCGTAGGACTGCCACTTTATGTGATGAGCCACCAGAGGGGGAGGACCTGAAGGAAAACAGCTGCTCAGCCATTGAGAGGGACACAGCAGGTAAGAGAGTCTTATCTGAGCAGACCGGTGCTCCTGTTGTCACTGGAGATGAGAAATCCCAAGAGGCAGATGATGCCGCATCCGGAGCGGACCATGCCTATGCCCTGCCCCTCATGCCCAAAGCAGGTTGTGTCATTCAGCCTGTGCCAAAACCAGCAGAGAAGACGGGCAGTATCCTGCCGTGTGGCCTGACAGCTCCGTTAGCGGCAGCAGGTGCAGCAGAGCTGGAGCCCCCTCTGAAGAGGAGGTGCCTGCGCATCCGTAATCAGAACAAGTGAAGAGTGAGACAGCTCACAGGTCAGTCACTAATGCTGTGTGCACATTACCTTGAATTTGAACTGCGGCAGACTGATCTTAATTTGTTGTCAAGACAGGTGAAAAAAAATCCTTGTGGTTATCTTGTTGGTTTCCTGTGCAGAAACTTCTAACCTTTCATTAATGATCAGATTCTGACAAAGTTGCCAGGTGGACCGTGAGAAAATGAGATGATTTAAGAAATGGTTTGATTGAAAATCAACAATAAATAGCTCATGACAGATCACACTATGGCCTGTAATAGTACGTATGTATTGTGAATCTATTAAGTATGTAGACCTCATGAAGTGGCCAAGGGGTGGCAGTTCAAGGTAGAGGTTTCTAATAAAGTTTACTGTGAATTTAAAACATGAACAATGATTAAACAGTACAGACAAAATAGCAGAAAAGGACAGGAATGTAATTTGATGTTAAACAAGCATAAAACAAGCTTTTTCTTTGTTTTCTCTTCTGCATTTCTATCTCTCCGACAGATGCTTACATCTCACCAAAGGAACAAGCAGCACAGCACTGCAGCAGATACCATCAGTCCTCCCACAATTCTACCATCCCACCACTTAACTTATGAACAACAACTCATCTCTCCATCCCCATGACCTTTCCCACACACACACACACACACACACACACACACCTTGAATGGACAAGTGCAGTTTCCACTAACTCCAGCAAAGATTGACCATAAATGCCTCTACAGAACAGAAAATGGATAAGTTACTACCATTGAACTTTGAATCCTGACCATTTTCTGTTTCACTGTCCTCTCATTATGGAAGAGTTTTCTCAGTCTGAGTCATGTGCTTGTCATCTTTATAACTTCACATTTGTGCTGAGGTGTCTCCCCCTACAGGGCTGGTGCAGAACTGCAGTGCTGAGGACTGTAATGTACATAAAGAGCTGCAACAGGGCCAAAACATGGGTCTTAAGCCAAACAGCAATCATGAGAGGTCCACTGGACTGCCAATCAAATGTGACAGGACCAGCTCCTGGAAAAGCCGTGAGGAGCAGGCCTTAAACACAGTGCCCAATAAAGTAGAGCCCTTTGGTCTCCCCCTCAGATGTGCCCATAAGTGACAGACAGGATAAGTTTAGATTTTTGTGTGTCAGTGTTCAGACAGCTACAGTTTTGTGTGTGATGTGAGAGAGAGCAGGAGGTCTGAATTATTGCCACCTCCAACCAGCGTTCTCAGGCAGAACCCTGTGGCACTGTGGCCTCTGATAGGCTTATCTGGAGTGACACTTCAGATTGACAGAGTGCCAGGAAAGTAATGAAAGAGGCACTCTGGCCAAGTCTCTTTGTTTTTATCACAGTCCCTATTTTCTATCCCTTCTCATGTCTATTTTTCCTTTTCTTTGGCAAGATGCACAGAGTACATTCTTTCTATGTTCTGTGGCCTCTGAATATGCAGGAAAGAAGGAGAGCTACCAGAGCTACCATTGTGAAATAATCAAAAAAAGAGCATGAGGATGTAACTGGGACAAAATTCAAAATAGTAGAACTGGGACCTTGTGCTGGAACACAAAGAACATAATGAAAAAAACAAAAAATCAGTATAATAGTACTAGTAGAGTGTAGTATTTATAAACTGTTTCATTGGTAGTGTCTGATGGGAATGGAAAACTCACAGGGTAGACATTTTTATCAGGACTGTCAAAAAAAACTGACCACTCTTCCTCCATTGGCTTGAGTGAATGCCCAGTCTTCCTCTAATCTAAACCCAGACAGCTGAACGGCAGGTGGTGAAAGCCAATCACAATTTCATACATTCATGTATGCAAAGAGAAGGTGCACCAACACAAAGGTTTTAAACTACAACTTCATTATGTTAGCCAAACCAAGAGTGAATCCATAGCCCTCTCTCTCTGATAATCATGTCAGGACGGCATAAATGAGTGATTTCTAAACCTTGTTCTTTACATAAAGACAATCTCTAATAGCAGTTTCTCTTTGGCTCCATTAACACAATCAGAATTCTTTTGTTGATGTGTTTCTGGTTAATTTGTGAAGACGTCACAGTGCTAAAAGGGTCATCCTGCTGTAGTCATCCTAGATGGAGCTTGCCAAAGGTCAAATACTCCAATCAGAGTTGTTTTTCTGCTTTTTTTCTGGATTAATATGATTTATATGATTTTTGGATAAGACATGCTGCCATTATCAGAAATTACTGCATTTGTATGTAACAGAGTGTCAAATAGGAACAAAAAAGATGTACTTAGTAGTCAGATTTCAGCAAAAAGTGTCACAACATGCAGAAAGTGTCAAAATCAGGCAGATGCACACGACACACCCAGAAGCCAAACGTGTGTGAAAGTCTTCCCAAAAATCTGAAACTTTTTGGATTGCTTTTGCAATTCGTTCTGAAAGAAAAACTTTGGCATTCGTGGAAATATTGCTGAGTAAAACATTTCAGAGTGTCAGAAAGTGACAGGGTGTTTCCCTAATGGTGTTTTCCTCTGACCAGTTCGCCAGACGCTCTGTCTTTTGTGTTCAAAGTCTCTCTCAGAGTCATCCAGGAGTTTGATTTCCTGAAAGCTTAAAAAGGATTGCTGTTTTTGTTCCCTCTGTTTGCATGTAGATAAATTCAGTTCTGATTTCCATGCTTGGCTCGATTCGTTTGCCACTGACCGAAATCTCACCTCACTTTTTATTTCTTTTCTATTTTTGCTTCTTCCTCCAACACCATGGGAAGACTCATGCAACCTCACCATATTTTCCACGTTGCTTCTTAACTGAAGAATGTACGAGGTGTTAAGGACACCTTGCCTTTTCCACTTGTTTTTCACTGTGACTTTTCAATTTAGAAAAGAAAAAATACAGGCCTCTGGTTTGTTAATGTAAATCAGCTGTTTTGCCAGCTAATTTAGGTACATTTAACACCCATTAGATTAACTTCTTAAGAGAAGAAAAGTAACGATTCACACATTTTCTGTCATAAAGTATTATTAAAGTACCAAAAATGTCCCAAATTAAACACCGCAAATACCACACTGCACATAACCAGGGGACATTTTTGTGGGGAATGTCATTATTCCCAAAGCAGAACCACCACAAACATATTTTTGATGTGTGATGTTGTTTCTCTCACAACCTGATTAGTCTTTAATGTGTTTAAAATTCAGAGACAATTGTTTGATGGTCAGTGTTTATAGTTTTCTGTGACCACCAAGAGTAATACAAACACACTAAGTCACTTGCACAATCATATCCTTTCTCCATGTGTATGAATGTACTGTAAGTTATGTTGAGTACACACACACAAACATATGAATATATATGTTCTCCTGCATTAATATAGTGTAACAATTATTTACAAACACCTCTGGTCATGCTTACACCGCTGTCACTGAGACTACAGAAATTGTCATGGAGGTCAGTAGAGAAGGCAGTGAATGTACAAATATGTTTGAAGCCGGTGACATAAATGGTTATAAGATCAGTCTTTAACACAAACATAAAGGCACAAAAACAGCTCACATGCACTGAGTGTCTACCTAAGCTTGTTCAGAATGGCATATTTGAAGAGTTGCAAAAACAGATATCTCCATTTTTTGTCATTCTTCAGTTTCTGACATCTGAAAATGCCTATTGCTCTTTACATTGCATGTAAACATCCTCATGACTGGACCAAAAGAAATTGCCCAAAATTACTTGGAAAAACATCTGGATCAGGATTTATCTTCTCCTGTACAGTTATCTGTTTTTGGTCACCAACTCATTTTCCAAAATGATGCTTTTCCATGATTTTTTGCACTTATTTCCCGAGGTTGTTGATTATTTGATTTGTATAGTTATTAAATGAAGCTGTTTCGAAGGCGGTTAAGCTTGTGGAATCTCTACGGCTTCAAGCTGAAACTGGAGCAGATCTTGTCAATGTTAAAAGATCACATTTATCATTTACAGCCTAGTTGAAACTAAATCAGTGATAAGCTATGTGAACCAGCCAGCAGGTTTGACTATTACATGAATCTGAGGTTACAAATTTGAGAGAAACTCTGCCCAGCTTTGCTTTGGTTGGACACTTTTACAGAAGTATTAAAAATGATGGCGCTTAAGTGGCCGTAATTGTATACTACCTAAAACATAAAGAAACATTTCTGGTGTGTAGATTTCTCTAAAATTGTCCAGCACTCTGTGTTTGTGTAAATGTCTCATGAGAGTTATAATCACTGATTTTAAGCATTTCATCAAGAGCATGTCCTGGCCGCTCAATCAGAAAATGTTGAGCGATGCATGCACCCAAACACTTCAGCACCTCTCAGATAACACTTAAGACTACGAGAAACTGAAATATCATTTTATGACCCAGTGTGTGTCTGTGTGTGTGTGACCTTGCTGTTGTAATTGGAGTTGAGTAGACTGGGTTGGACAGATATAGCTGAAACTGAACACTGTTGTAGTGTCTGCGGTTCCATACAGACAAGACAATGACACCAGCAAAAAAATGTGTCTGTGTGCGAGTGTGTGTATGTGTGTTTCATGGTAGATGATGCTGTCCTTGATAGCAGAGGAAAGGTACTGGAGTGAGGATATCAAGGAAGGTTTTGTTGCACTATGGGCCACCACAAAACTACCAACAATGACAAACAAGCTAAAGGTGTGTTACATGAGAAGCTACAGTTCTGCAAAGTGTTCAAAACAGTCATGAAAATGTCATGAATTTTGGTTTACCTTTATATTATGTATTATATTACACAGCACAGTGGTTCTTTTCTTTAAGTCCTGCCTTGGAGAGTAACAGCATGGGACAGGTTCATGCTTACCTGCTCTGACACACTTGCTTTTGCTTGATAATCAGTCCTTTCAGAGGTGTGTTGCAGCAGGGATGACACTGAGCTGCAGAGTGCTGCAGTTCTCCCTCTGGGAGAATCCTGCTCCAAAGAAACAAAGATGCATCAGTGGCTATTGCCTCCACAAGGGGGCAGCATACACACTTGTTTCTAAGCTGAGTTTATAGTGTGTTTGAGAAAGTTTCAGTGGTGTTGTGCAAAGGATAGTGCAATTCTTTATTCCAAATGTGTTCAACAGCCAAAACTAAGTACCTTTCAGTTGCAGGTGTGTGACCATTGGAGCATTTGGTTTTACATTTTGGCCAAAGTGATTCAGTCTAACAAGCAGGAAAGCTGCTGCCTAATCATAGAGAGAGAGAGAAAGAAAGAGAGAGAAGTTACCTGGGGCTATGCCATATACTAACACATACAACCATATTTATATATGAACCACCAAAAGCCATCACTATTCAATCACAACTGCATAAAGGTGCCACTTATGCAATTCCAAGATCAAACCTGAAGAGTATGCCTTCATTGCATCTCAAATATGATGCCGGACATTCAGTAGAGACAGATGTGCATGTTCTTAAGCAAAGCGCTAAACATGACTGCACTACATAATATGGAGGAGTGTGGGAGGCCACATTTTATATGATCAGTCTACACAGGGCGGCTAGGAATTCTCAACACTCACATTTATGCAAAGACTGATTCTTACTCTTACTGCACTCTGCGCAAAATGGACATTTGTGGAATAAAGGGGGGGGGGATCTAACTAAACTGAAAAAGAATAAATTGCAATTTCTAACATTTTAAAGTTCAAACTTTTCAAAGGTTAAAAGCTGCCTTAACTCTTGCTTGTGTGCTCCAGCACCTGCTGTAAACAAAAAAACTCCACTTTGTAAGAAACAAAACACATGAAAAAAACATCATAAAAACAACTTTATCATGCTAGTGTTGATGTATATATGCTTTTCTGTGACTTGTATGATCCTTGGTATTTTGCTTCATCTGCCCACGTTCACTTGTCCCCTTCACATCCCTTCCTAACTCACACACCCTTGTAAATCTGCCCCTGTTGTGATTTCTCTGTACTTGCAGAACATTTTATAGTATTATTTATTAATGACAAGTGTTTGCATTTGCAAATAATAAAGAGAGAAAGTGGCTCTTTGAACAGGGTAGCCAGCTCACTGAAGAGAAGGCATAAGCCTACATCTATTCTTTTCTTTTCTAAATTAAGGAAGGAAACAGCAAGAATAATAATGAAAAAAATAAATAAACTTGTCTTTTTATTATGAAATTGTTATAAAACTTGTTGCCAAGATTGCTTTAAAATGTACCATTTTTTGTCTTGTAACAGTATTTGTTTTACTCAGTGAACTGAATAAATAGAGGCACACACCAATCTTTATTCCTCTCTGGAGAGTTCTTTCTTATTCTCCTGCTGTTCAACTGATTTTTAAAACAGTGGTTTGGGGTAAAATAAATTTACTTACCTCAAAACAAGTAGACCAGAATAGATTATCTCTCGTGTTCAGACTTTAGTAGTGGCACTTCAAAGCTTTAAAAAACTAACAAACAAACAATAGAAGCATTCATACACACACCAGGGTATTTTTTTAGAGTAGCAAATTCACCTGATCTCCATGTTTTTGGACTGTGGGAGGAAACCGGAGTCCTCGGAGGAAACCCACGTAGACACGGGGAGAACATGGAAACTCCGCTCCGATGGGGACTCAAACCCAAGACCTCAGTGCTGAGAGGCGAACGTGCTAACCACTAAGCCCAATATATAGCATATCAAGAATTTACATATGCACGTAGCATATCAGCAGGAATTAGCATCATATCATGCTAACTATATATGTAGCATATCAGCAGGAATTAGAAGCATATCATTATAAATATATATGGAGAATTTCAGCAAGAATTAGCATCATAACGTTAACTATGTATATTGCATATCTGCAGGTATTAGCATCATGCTAATTATATATAGAGCATGTCAGCAGGAATTAGCAGCATATCATGCT
This sequence comes from Crenuchus spilurus, assembly GCA_036984385.1. Lineage (NCBI taxonomy): Eukaryota > Metazoa > Chordata > Actinopteri > Characiformes > Crenuchidae > Crenuchus > Crenuchus spilurus. The sequence continues at coordinate 36,531 of BRDA01004193.1, read as the reverse complement.
AACTATATGTGAATATATCAATTTGTAACAACACTCATATCTTTAACCTTTTTGAAAAGTCATGCTCACACAATTAGTTACCTAGCTAACTAAGGGCATTTATGTGCTTTGGGGTGATCGGCAAAAGGCAAAACATTAAGCCTTACACTGGCACTCAAACTGAATAAAATATTCTCAAGAAATAGTATTTTCTCAAGAAAAGTTGTTTGATTTTTCTGTTAGTGGTGACCATTTATCTGATTATGTATTGAAGAATTCATACAAGACAGGAAAATAAACATTGGAAATGCCAGAAAATGCTAGAACTCCAGCCTAGACTGAGACTTAATGAATTAACTATTATAAGTTGAAAAAAAACGAGCTGAAAATGTAATTGTATGACTAGAATTCATGAGAAAAAATCAGGAGACATGATGAGTATCCAAGGTACCTCTATGGTAATCCTCCATGTAATTCTCTCCATGGTGCCTTTGCAATTACTTGGGTATTCATTAGCTGTTCCTGGCATTTTTACTTAAGTTTATGTTCAGCTTGATCAGAAGAAGAGATCCCCAAGAAGCAAAAACTGAATTTCTAACCTCTTCAATAAACAATAAACTCAAAAGCTGTTGTCGATTCTGCAAAAGAGGTGACTTTGTGAAAGATAACAGGGAGCAATTTAATTCAGCTGTCCAATACAATATAGCCAGGTGTTTGATGGTATACACTTTAATACCACACTCTAAATACCGACCTGGCACTAATATCCAAGTGAAGTAGAACTATACAGAGGAAAGGATGCAGTTTGGGGACAGCAACCACTGATTTTTATATGGAGTTAGCATACTATGCTAATTAGTTATTTTATTGTAAACTCAAAATTCAAGAAGTAAAATTTGGACACCAAACAGGCTCTTGTGTCTAATTCTAGAGCATCTTACTAAAAGGGGATCATCTAGAGAATTGTAAAATATATCACTGACTAGTACACATTAAAATTTCATTTGTAATATTATACTGAGCTGTGCTTTTAAATTTCAAAGGCTTTCAAACATTTAAAAATGTCAATATGTAGCATCCACCTGTTGGGATGCAGTAGTTGGTTAAAGATGTCTATGATGTGTGCGGAAGTGAACTCCGGAGTTATTACACCCGTTTTCCGACAAGTTCCTCCCACCCATGCTATGATTGGTTGAGATTACCCGCCTCCTTTGTTTGCGATATGAAGTCTATGATAACATCTGCTTTCCGACTACGAACTAGTACCGAATCATGGTTGTGCTGGATGTGTTGTTACTCCGTTACGAACCACAGCTCCAGAATTAGCATCATATCATGTCCAATAGTAGCGACGGAAGGGCGGCCCTTGTGGTCTAGAACGCCGGAATGCAAATAGTAGCCAATCACAGCTCAGACTGGGCGGAGCTTGCTAGAATACGGGTGGGAAGGAGCTTTAGCTTCGATCTTTTTAGAGTTGATTTCGACTCAGTGTGTGTTTGTAGTGTGTTTAGCGTTTGTGTGTGCGTGAAAGAGAGAAAAAAGATGGACTACAGCTTCACACTGCACTTCGCCAACTTCAGCACGCTGTTCGTCTGTGCGGTGCTCAAGTTCCCGCAGATGTTGGTGCTTGCCCGCGCCAGGTCCGCCACCGGGCTCAGTGTGAACAGCCTGCTGCTGGAGCTGACCGGGTCAGTGATCCTCCTGTGTCTGTGTGTTTATTCAGTAACAGCACAAAACGTGTTTTATTAGTGGCAGCCTGTCTGCACTAGTAGTCAGTCTGAAGTCTCCCCTCTGCAGGAAGTTATATGTGAGAGATGAGATGCTCTGTAGGCTAAGCTAACGTTAGTGGTTTTGAGCTAGCCGAGGGTGAGCGGTTATATCGATACTTCCGCGTCTGATGTTTCTTTTTACAAATCGATCCTCTCGTGAAAATCTAATTTTTAACCGTCTAGACTTCAGATCAGCCTCTGCTGGCTGCTTTGAGGTTTTCAAACATAGAACAATTTCATTACTTAAATTTACATAAAAATATTTAAACATTTGAAATAAATAATTTATACATTATTCAGCAAAACTGAGACTTCGGTTTTTTAGTAATGTTGTCACATACCTTCCACATTTTAAAGTTCTTATAAAAATACATTAAAATCCCAATTTTAACAGTATCTGAATATCAATATGTAAATTACTTCGTATCAGATAAACCATCCCTACTGCTGCCCAAGCACAAGAAGTCCCTGCTATAATTTAGACAGTGTTTATACAGGTGCTGGTCATAAAATTAGAATATCACGAAAAAGTTGATTTATTTCAGTAATTCCATTCAAAAAGTGAAACTTGTATATTATATTCATTACACATATACTGATATATTTCAAATGTTTATTTCTTTTAATTTTGATGATTATAACTGACAACTAATGAAAATTAGAATATTACTTAAGACCAATACAAAAAAATATTTATTTTTTCTCATACCAGACATATGCAAGACATTTTGCATATGCAACCTGTCATTTTTGGGGTTTAAGCATACACTGTATGGATGTTGGGACACCTGGTCATTCATAGTTTCTTCTCAAATCAAGGGTATACTGCTTTTATTAGAGAACATTTCCACTGTCCAAGTTAGGATTTATACTATATTTTTGAGAATTGCTGTGAGGATTTGATTGCATTCAGCAACAAGAGCATTAGTTATGTCAGGATGTTGGGTGATCACCACCTCAACCTCAAATTTCCAACTCCTCTCAAAAGTACTCTACAGAGCACCATCATTCCAGAGAACACAGCTCTGCTGCTCCACAGCTTAGTGCTGGCTGGCTTTATAAACTCTATAGACCACACCTGGCATTAGACATGGAGCCAGTAGGTTAATGTTTACCTGATTCAGAGAGTCTCATTCTATTGCCAGTACTTCTCTACAGGGGCTAGACAAGCTGTGTGTGCATCTGTACATCTGTGTCAATATGGGTGCAACTTAACATAGCTGAATGCATTCATCGAAGAGGTACTCACAAGCATTTGGACACATAGTGTAGCTGCTCCTTATTTGATTTTTTTGTTTGCATGTTTTGTTTGTAAACGAAAGCTAGATCTTAATAATAATAAAACGTATTTACTAATGCACATCTCTTTGTAGGTTCATAGTGTTTGTCTCCTATCAGATATACTATGACTACCCTCCTCCTACATACCTGGAGTATCCCATCCTCATTGCACAAGGTGAGAACACAAAACATGATCCATCCACCATCTTAACTGCTTTATCTAGTTCAGGGTTGTGGTACATGAAACACAAGTCTTCTTTTAAAAAAAGAAGGGCATTCTCATCAAACATCACCAGAATACAACTTTATAAAATTCCCCTTAATTATATTTGTCTGTGCTTTAAATGGGAAGTTTACCTGATTTCACATTAGAGTACAATTTTCCTGTTTGTGTATGCGAACAGATTTGTTGACATCAGTTTCCTGAAAACATAATTTTGTGAATGTTTATATTTTTAGACATTTTTAGAAAAAATAATTAGATAAAAAATTAATTAGATAAAAAATTATGTTTTAGGAAATTTATATCAACAAATCTCAGTGTATGTAAAAAGGTAAATTGTGAAATAAATAAGGTGAAATATGGTGAACTTCTCCTTTAAGTTTAAGTTTACCTTTATATATGTATATATTACATTGGTATATATGGTATGCTTCTTATTAGTTACTTCTATATTAGTTATTATACTATTCTACCAAATGCTGCTACC
>BRDA01004193.1:0-32692 GCA_036984385.1 Crenuchus spilurus | reverse complement strand
TTTATATATGTATATATTACATTGGTATATATGGTATGCTTCTTATTAGTTACTTCTATATTAGTTATTATACTATTCTACCAAATGCTGCTACCAAACCTGTGAAAATGGCATCTCGGATGTTGAAATGAGCCTTTTTACCTTGAAATGTTGTAAAAAAAAATATATAGTGTCACGTATTGCACTTATATGTAACATTGCTGGTTCTGAAAATAGCATGAATGTTATTTGACAGCCATGCAAGGTGAAATATTTGTTGTAGGGGTGGGGGGTGGGGGTTCTGGTGGTGTGTTTTAAAGACAGATCCAAACTAATTCACCATTTCCCTGCTTTAGTGAACTGTGCCTAGTTGAAACATGATACTTCATCATAGTTAAGGATCTTCCCACACAGCTAATGAGACTTTTCTGGCCAAATCGAGTGACTCAAGGCTGTGGACTGGAGAGATTTTGCCTCATGCCCTGTGTGTATTGATTTCTGTAAAGTGCATTAATAGGAGAAAATGTTGTATGAATTAAAATGAGAGATATGATGTTAAATGTTATGTGAATTTGATAGAGCCCTGCTTATATTGTGTACTACATGGTAGTGTTTAAAGGACTTTAATGACTTTAAAGAGAATTTGTCCTGGTCATTCAAGTAGTTTCTGAGCATGAAATGAATTTTCTACAAAGTAAATAATACATCTTTATTCCTAGCTGGACCAAAGTGAACTGTAAAAGTAGAACAACTGGCTATTCTTTTGTGTTTGCAGATGTCATGCTGCTGATTCTGATTCTGCACTACAATGGAACCATGAAGCACAGTCTCATCTATGCAACCGTGTATCCTTATGAATATACACACATGTAGTCTTCAGTATGGTTTGCAGAAACTCACTCACGTACAGTTTGACTTTTTCTTCAGAAAGAATCTGCTCATCAGAATTAAATGCTTTTCATTTGATGTTGACAGCCATGTGATTGTAGTTTCTTGTGCAGTGAAAGGTCAGGATGTCCAATTTAAGATTTCCACAAGTTTAAAACAACATCCAAAACTGATTCTGGACCTGATGCTGCTCAGCTGTGTGGTTGTGATGAGACGGTGATGTGAATGAAATCTGGCTGGACACTATTTGAAGACACAATTGAATTTGTACAGTAATCATAATGCAGTACAGGTTAAATGAATGTACAATAAAAACATCCATTAGTAATAGTGATCAGATCACGTACATCACTGTGAATTCCCTAACTGAACCTCACTAGGTTTATAGGAGGCTGGAAGCTCCTTACACTTGAGAAATGGGTTCTTGATCTGGCCATGGTAAGAACATCTGTTTCTGTAATATATTCATCTGAATTGTCCATTTACAATTCAAAGAAGTGAATCATTATTTTTATATTAAGACCTTTTAAAACAGTTGGCCCAAGCACCGAAACTTTGTCATCTTACAAGCCTTTGGCCTCTTTCTCTTCTCTCTTGTTGGTTGTGGTGCAGAGTCTGTGTACATTCATCAGTGCAGGCAGTAAACTTCTGCAGCTGCAGAGTCTGTGGAGGTCTAAAGATTCTAAACAAGTCAGCACACTCACCTGGGCTTTGGCCTCATACACATGCCTGGGTAAGCCCATTTCTCTCCAGTTCTCACACATTTTTAACAGTCTGATGTGCTGTGACATGTTATGATGTATCACAATTTCAGAAATTAAATTCACCTCAGAAAAACGTTCTTAGATGTTTTACTGAATAAAAACTATGAATCAGTAAATTCATTCACTCTGACCAGCACATTTGTGTAAAGTTTCACACTGAGTATTGTTTAATAGTTGAAATCAAATGAATTTGTAATGTGAAACTGAATATGCTTTATCATTATGAGTTGGTTCGATCAGATTTGGGACACTGCCCACAGTCCATATAGAATATTTGCCATTTAGCTATTGATATATTTTGAATATGAATGAAGTCTCCAGACATGCCCCGTCATGCTGTATATGATAAAAATACAACTTGGGATGACATTTAAACAATCTTGGGATGCATCAGGAAGATTAAAGGCAGTGATTCCAGTACACATTTTTGTAAAATTCAGCAAGTGTTTCCTCATGGCTGGTTAGCTCTTCAGTCTGTTGTTGCATTGGAAGAAGTCCAGTGTTTGTATTCAGTGTTCCCTGACTCTGTAAATGTAAAACAAACTGCTTGGACCAAGAAACACAACTATTCCAACCAGTCAGAAACAGGGGGGAGGGGCAGGGGTGAAAACCTATGTAAACATTAGTGTGGATTTTGGATGGTGGAGAGCTGGTCAAATGCTGAAAGACATAAAAAGGGATGGAGATGGTGCTCTATTCCTGCTCAATAGGTGAGGAACATTTGCTGTTTGACAGAAATAGCTCAGTATTGTTTGATCCTGTTTGTGATCATCACAACTGGTTTGTTTAGCAGCAGCAATTGTAGCAAGTGTGCTAACACACAAGCTAGCTAATGCTAACCTTGCTAAAGCTAATTGCTTGCCATAACATGGTTCTCTATAGTCCGTTTGCTCTGTAAGTCCAGTGTAATTACCTTGGCAATATGCCTGCATCCATTTTTGGAGGGCGGAGCTTGTGAAGGAGCACTGAAGGGAGGGATGTGTTTTGCTGTTCAGAAATCAACAGTTGTTCTCCAGACTCATGTTCAGTGCCTTTAAGTTGTGTGAAAACATTCATAAAATCATCAGTGTCCCAGTTCATGCACACCCATAATAATGTCATGTTTAACACAGAGATATTTTAAAATTCACTTTATTAGCAAAATATGCTAAGATCAAGCTAACTTTGCCTACTCACATGTGTAATGTGTCTCTTGCCTGCAATATTAAAAAAAGTCATAATTTTGACTTAAATGCTACCTTGTCTAATTTCTGTTGCTTCCACATTTTATTTTAATCCAAGTTACTCAGTACAGTGTGACTTAGTATCCCCAGACTGTTACTACCACCCTGTGGACAGAGAAAGCAATGCATTTTTTGAGTCACATTAGTGTTCTCAGTGGAACTAATGCACATGCAGTATTAACAAGTAAATATAATATTGATATTTGGGTTCTGTGTAACATTAATGTAGAACATCACAATACTATGCAGTATTGATTTTTCCCCACCTCTAATACTTAAACGTAAAGTACTTACTTTACTTAAACAAGCTTCAAATTCTGCTATCAACAGAAGCTGGCTATTTGGGTCAACCCATAAAACTGCCTTTATTCAAGATTGTGTTTTGCTGATATGTTATATATCTCTAAAGACATAACAGTGCCATCAGCAGCACAGGTTTAATCTCTAGTTAGAAAACAGCTAACAGCTAGCTCTTGGCTAACAGGCTACAGATTGTGATTTAACCAGTGTGTTGATACACAGTATGAGCCATTTTGTAGTTCAGGGTTTCTTTTCAGTCCTGGAGGGCTGGTGTAGTGTAGTGGTGTGATCAGCCATCTTTATAACCCATTTACGAGCCACCATCTGAATTGTGAGCCGTCTTCTGAATTTAAGTATAAAATATTCACTGGAATGTGGATCTGTTTGCATAGTTTAAAACAGTATTGCATCAAAGAACTTGAGTTGAACTTTTAAATTTGAAACAAACTTATAATCAGCTGTCAATATCTAACTCAGTAAGATACACACAGAAAAAAAAGTGATCCTGTAGTCAGAAACTGAATCAAGAATTCAACTGAATGAGTCTGAATCAGTAGTCATACAAACTGTAGCAACAAATGGGCTACACAGTATAATACAAACCTATATTGTGGCAGTATAAGGTAAGTGGAGTCCATTAAGAGGGTGTATATGGAAAATATTCTAATATTAAAGTGTGTGAGAGATGGATGCAATACAGATGCTTCATTTGAATTTGCTAAATCAAATCTTTGACTTAATTTTTTCCAGCTAGAATTTTCACTACCATGATGACAACTGGAGACACTCAGGGTGAGTAGGACCAAACAGAGCACTAAAAAATTAAGCAACATCCTAAGAAAAAGCTTGTAATCCATTCCAGCAGCCTGGCAAACATGAATAAAAATGTGTATAAATGGAACCAGGAGTGACCTCATTTTTTCCATTTAAATGTGTTGGTTATTTGTACACCATTTGTCATGTAGTTAATGATTATTTAGTCTGCCATTAACATTGTTGTCTTTTCCTCCTCTGTTTAGTTCTCATTCGGTTTGTTGCCATGACGATTCTGAACCTGTGGGTGACATTCACGGTGATGTATTACAAACCTCGTGCCAAGAAACAGGACTGAGACATCACCATGAAGATGTCATCACTTTGTGGAAATATGCAAACCTCATTCCTCCCCTTTGTTGACCTGAATTTTGTCTTTGTTTCCTTGTTTGGACCAAAGCAGTGGCAGTATTGCAATTATTAGCAACATTTCTTTTGTTTTCACACATGATTCAATAATGAATCAATAGTTACCAAATTTTGATTCAGCTCAGTCTGGTGCACTGGAGAAAATGCTAAGTTCTGAATGGTTCACTCTATAGGACACCTCATTTCTTACTAAGTACAGGAAACATTCAGACATTCATTAGCTAGTTGCTTTGTGTATACAAATATGATGCTTAATGTAATTTTTGACGGAGTTCTCATCTTCACCGCTAACTCAGGGTTCCTCTTCTGCATTCCCTTAGAGACCTGTTGATAGCAGTGTCAGAACGGTGTTGTAACTCAACAGCCTTATAGCATTTGTGTTATGACATTTTACTTATTTGCCCTAATTACACTCAATCAAAAATTAATTGGCTGTAAAATGAACTGTAAAACACTTCTATAAGCAATAAACTTCCTCAGAGGTAGATATTAGTATTATTCATGTATAACAGGTCACCATGCACTTCCTTAAACATTCCAATGAGTTTTTCTTAAGCAGAATTAAAATAGATAAATAAAAACAATAGAGTGGGCTGGCAGTCTTGGTCATGGAGATCAACCACTCTGGAGAGTTCACATCCAACACACCTATTCAGAATATTCTGTCTTCATTACCTGGATCAGGCGTGGTAGACTAAAGGTTGGAGATATACTAAACAGGTGGGGTAGATCTCCAGGACCAAGACTGTACACTTCTCAGGCATTCCTGGACTTTGTAAAAGAAGAGCATTTCAGTTTCCAGTATTTGTGTCTGTTACAAGTATTGTTCTGTGTAGACATGTTAAAAGAGTTTAATGCTACCGTTTATCTACAGGTAGCTGGAACAGAAAAAATACTTCATGTTGAATTTGTATGCAGAGGCAGCGTTTAAATATGCATTCAAAAAATATGCACAATTGTTGTTTCTTAAATCTTGACTTCCGTTCTCGTTTGTATCCAACGATTTGTCTATGAATCCACAGAATGAGAGAATTTTGGCTACTTTGATTTGTATTGATGCACTACCCAAAGCAGCATCGTTCAGACTAGCTTTGGGAAACATGAAGAACCACGTACTGGTATTTCAATTTAGATGTGCAATTCTGGTTGTGTTGTGCTATAGTGCACATTTGAAGCAGTGATATTTTCCATTTACTACTGCACTTAACATCTGTTGTTAATGAAGCCTTTCAATTCAATAAAGTGTTTATATTTTCCTGACCAGGAATGGTAGCATCTTTAGAAATGGGCTGTTTTTAAGAAAAAAAAAATGCAGAGCTGGTGTCGATTAAATGACACTTACTAGTACATTAGCAAAATAGAATATTGTGTTTAAAAACCTAAACTGTCATATATTTATATTTATTACTTGTAATGTGACACATTTCAAGCCTTTTTTAATGTTGATGGTGTTCAAAAAGTAATTTATGCAAACTTGGATTCTAGTTTAAGCAGATGATGGATGGATTTCTGATTTTCATGCACTGTAACAGTAAAACAAAGGCTGGAAATGTTGCTTCACATGTAATGAAATTTTACCTTTTTGAATAAAAAATACACAAACACTTTCACAATATTCTGAAATGTACTGGTTTGCATAAAAAAAAAATATATATATATATATATATATAAAATGTAAAACATCACTCAACACACCACTACCAGTCATAAAACAAGCTTCTGTGGTGAAGAAGACAGGAGTCAAGTTTATATAAAAATTTTACTTCTTTAACTACATTCACAGCTATATAGTTCATTGAACAGATTACTTTTTATTGTTTTACAAAAATAAGCAAATGTTATACAGGGTCTTCAAACCACAAAGGCTACATATGGGTTTTGTTCTACTGTCAAACAATACAGCATATAAAACATGCAAGTCTGGACTCAGCGCTTTAAGATCAAAAGTGTTCAGGCCAGTATAAATAAACGAAGTGACTTATGATGCCATGTCAAATATACGGTGTATATCTTTTCATATATATATATCGTGCCTTAAACGAGCTCTGTAAAAGTACAGTAAAAGTAACATTCACGGCACAACTGCACTCTTAGCCACACACACACACACACACACACACACACACATTCTCTCTCAGCTGAAATCTAGAAAAATACTTAGATCACTTCAAACCACAAGTTTCTCTGAAGAAAGAGGTGGATACAGGTACATATGTAACAAGTTTCAGTCCACTGCCTTTAATATGAACTTGGTCATATTTGGACAAAACTGAACTGTCAACACTCCAAAGGCGGTATTAGAACTAATGCAACTGAGGTGAGAGCAAACTGCAATTGTGACTTACAGTTGGGTTGAAGGAGATTGTTGTATGGAATGTTCATCATCTCTTAATATCAACTGCTAGGCATAAAGCTTTCCCTCCCAGGATTGTTAAAAACCTGAGTTCCCAATAAATTGGTCTTCACGTAGATATGAAACCTGCATCTTCAAACAATACTGTTGGTCATCTCAACTCTACATTCAACATGGAAGGGCATAGGAAAGGGACACAAACAGGTCGACTGGGTGTTAAAACGGCACCCTGGTTACAGCCGAGCACTGTGATGCAGATTTAAGGCATGTCTTAGGGAGTAAACAATGAACACAATCCCAGCTGTGCAGATCTAGATGAACACATGCAGCTAATCACGCCAAGGTCCACAGTGAAATATAGGAACACTACACAATCACAAAGCTGGCTAGGACTTTGTAAGTGGGTAACTGTGTTTAGTGGTGTTCTCTATTAGACAGTGTAGTGTACAGTACCAAATGACCACAGTCTGAGACATTATGGCTGATAATGTTCAAATAAGGCCCAGATTCAACTGGTCTCCTGTCTGACCAAAAGCTTTCAAATGCAGGATGAATACACATGTTCACATACGTACACGATGAAATGTATAAACTGGCCAGAATAATGACCAGTCAGTTTTCAGGAACACTTGAGATCATGATTGTATTTTTCTCCACACCCTTACAAGTCTGTCCCTTTGGTGATCCACAGCATCTGCTGCACTAGTAAGTGCTTTGTGTTCTGGGTAGAGCAGAAGCAGGAGGTGGTTCTGTAGGTGCAGGAGGATGTGTAGAGAGCAGTCATTCTCTGTGGACTTTTTTAGGGAAAAAAAGCTCTGCATGTGGAAGTGAGCAGAGACAACCAGAGACGTTCCTACACTGCAACTTTTAGAAAAACAGCATGTGTGCATCTCTCTTTCTTTCTATTTTGGATTTGCAAACACTGTAAAACATTACAACCAAAGTCTTTAGTTGCTGTTAAAGCAGGAGACCCCACATCAGCACGTAGTTACACCACATTCCCAAAGTGAGGTTAGCTAAAGAGGAGGAGAAAGAGACAGAGTTAGTCTTGCCATATTTTAACGTTATCCCACAAAAATATCCAACAAAAAGCTGTTCATTTTAACCTTTAGAAGTCTAGTTACTGAAATCTGGCTATGCTATCTAATTTTATATGCAAACTACCTCAAATGTTTGGGATCACTCTGAATTGTCATTAGAACACCACTTATTTCAGAAGAAATTTCAGAAAATGTCCAACGATAAAATCCACAAATGTCATCTATGGTAGGTGATGTAGGACAGTGTCAATGCTTTTTAGCTCAGTTTTAGTGTCTCCCACAAGTTGTTGATGGTGAGTTGATAGGCTTTTATAGTACAGCTGCTTACTCCAACAGAAGTTTAAGTATATTTTTGCAAGACATCATAGGACATCAGCAGGAACACAGAATAAGATGCAAGTGTCCAAACCTCCATACACTCTACAGTAAAGTAGGATTGACAGCATGTCTTTGCAAAGGAAAAGCTTCTCTTTCAACAGTGAAATAAGTGCTACAGCACTAATGTTAGCTCAAGGCACATATCCACAATATGTGTACATCTTTAAATTCTATAAGCTCATTGTGAACAACTTGTAGGAGACACTAAAACTGAGCTAAAAGCAGTGACCTCTACTAGAAGATTACTTGTAGAAGCAGGATTTGTGGATTTTATCATAGTCTTGATAAAACTAAACGCAGAAATAGATGTGTGTTATGAAATTCAAATAAGATCAAATATAATTTACTAACAAAAGTAGCATCAATTACATTTTAGAATCTGCAACATCCACAAAAAATTATAATCATTGTAAAATTACATTTTGTTATTGCTGACAGTAACTGTGACTTCTAAGGATTAACATCCACACCACAAGGCCACCCAACTCCCTGCATGCAGTCAAGCCCATCAGACCCCCGCTCATCACACCAACAGTCCATTTTGCAAACTTTTATTGCAGGAGGTAAGAAAACTATTTTTACAGTACATGACAATTGTCTAGCTAGCATTAAACAGGTTTTGTAAACTTGATAAATAAAAAGTTAGGTAAAGCTTAAAATACAAAAAAAAAAACAAAGTAAAACAGCACAATAAGCAAATCATTTATTCTGATGGCCTTCAGAGTCCTCTGCTCTCACATCTGGTGATCCTGACCTGGGGGAACTGTTGTGAGAAGGTTAAAAGTAAAAGGTTAAAAGCAGGCAGAAAGAAACAACACTTTCTAAACATTCTCTCCTTCTGTTAGTGCAAAACAATGTGAGGAAAATTGAGAAATAAGATGTAAACAGAATGCATCTTGCGGCCTAAAAAATACTTCAACAAAAAATCTAATTTACACAATTCTACATGCAGGTCATTTGAATATTTAGTGTCTGAAATTAGTTTTGCAGGTAGAGCGATGAACATGTATACTGAATAGCTACTAAATAAAGATTGAGTTGTGACAAAGCTGGACTACAACTGCTAGTAGCTACAACAGTAGCAGCAGGCACTGTGAAGTATATAAACAAGTAATTTTGTCTGGACATACAGTGTAAGAAACCACATAAGCCAGGCTATTTGAGTATATAACTCCAGGTATTTTGAATCAAGTCTGATACATTAGCATAGTGTGGACAGCGCACATCACTAATTATAAATGTCTTAGTTCCCCTTTCATTACTTACTTTTAAAGGAACAATTCATTGTAAAATTCTAATTAATACAGTCACTTTGGGTGTCTGAAGTTTGCTTCGTTAGTTTTGCACTGGAATAGCTTAAAAGGGAAGCTTACATTATTTAAAAACGGACATGCACAGTGCCACAAAAACGAGAATATTGTGAAAGTTACATTACATGTAAGTGACATTTCATTTCAAAATTAAAAAAGTATAAAAATGAAGCAAACAAACAAAAAGGCTTGAAATGTGTCACTTTGCATGTAATAAATAGGAAATATATGACTGTTTGTTTTTTAATTTAATTATTAACACAAATGAACTTTTTCCACAATATTCTAATTTTTCGAGATGCACTACATGCCAAAACGGACGTAAAATTTAGGCAACAAACACGTCTCAAGTGAGACTGCCTATACTTCCGACGAGGAGAGAATTGTGTAAATTAGATTTTACTGTTCACTTAAAATACAATTCTCAAAAAGTTGGAAGAGAACGAGAGAATGTTTGGAAAGGTTCAGCAGACTCTACCGACTTTTACATCTGTTTTAACCACCCACTAACACATGCAGATAAGCTAATGTCTGCTCCTGTGGCAACCTCTACTGCAACCACGACCACCGCACGCACAAATATTCACAATCATTCAGCCAGCAGTTACCATGATTTGACCCCGCATGCTCCTCAGAAATTAAACGCATTTTCAACATCAACATCATCAACCTCATCCAAAGCCCAATGCCAGTCCTCATGCCCCACATCTAGAACCCTGCAAGGGAGGAAGAGTGCCAAGTTTTAGCCTACAGAGGTGGAAGTCCCCTTCAGAATCTCCACTGGTGCAGGCTGATAGACAGAGGCAAACCACAGCCCTGCGGTAAACTCCCAGGATCCAGAAGCTTGGATTGTTTACTCTAATTCTCCCCTCACCTCTGTTGGCAAAGCTAGGATCTAGCCAAAGAGAGACTAAAAGGTGGCTTCGTAAAACAATTAGGATTTGAAGGCTGTATATTATTAAATCTAATACAGTACTTAATATATTCTATATGGATGTGTATGAATATAAATATATATGAAGGGTTTCATTTAAAACATTTTTTCCTCTGATATACACATTTGGAAGCAGGAAATTTCAATACTATATTACATTAGTAGCACCTTTATTACACAAATAAATATGTGCTTTCGCCAAATCTATTGTTTTGTTCATGTTCCAAATGGATATACAGCATTTTGGAGTGAAACTCATCATATATATTATCATTTAATCAACACTGAAAGATAAAAACCATTCTGGTAGTGTGTGTTAAGATGATATGAATTCAAATGTAGTTACACAGCCTTCAAATGAACGTTCCACCCTCAGAAGTGCATATATCAAGTTGTGGGTGCTGAACCAAATGCTAAGCAATTCTATTGTTTTGTTAGTGGCAAAGAACATGCTATGGATATTGAGGACAATGCAGATCATCAGAACACCATTAAATAGATGCTTCAACAGAAAATGACCTGGAGCTAAAACAAGACGTGCCATTTTAGAAGATATTTAGAACGTTACACTGCTGATCAAGATTCAGCAATACGACTCCTCAAGTACCAAAATATCCAATTAATGGCTGAGACGACTTCAGCTCCAGTTCATTTTGAATGCTGTTTGAATGATTTTGTTAGCACTTCTAAGCAATGTTAACTCCTCATCCAACTATTTTCACCCATTTGCAAACTGGGGTTGAATCTGGACGGAGTACAAGGTCTGAGAACCTCCTCTTTCCTGTCCATGTGGTCTTTGTGGCACTTGATTTGGCATCGTTGGCACTCCAGAGCCAGAGGAGGCTTGAACATGTTCCAGAGGGGTTTATTGCAGGCTTCACAGTTGGTGGGGAAGTGGTAGAGTGTGGGCATAAACTCATGACCCTTGTGGTAGATGAATTTCTCCCTGCCTGGAGGGGACGCTGTTGGCTCCTTAGAGTCGTGCACAGTCCTGTGTGTCATACAGAGTTGCACTACATAACCAGCACCAAATTCATCTCATGTCTTAACCATACAAGTAATGGCTAGAGTCCCCAAAATCAAAGCAACAACAAAGCTAACTGGCATTATGTATGAGATCACGGCCTTTACTAGCGTTCACTAGTTTTATGTTTTCTTGTTCGGTTACCTGTGTGAACAACCACAGCATTTTCATTTAGCTTTGTCTCATCATTACAAAAATACAGAGCCATACAAGCCCTCTGAGACATAAATGGATCAGCAGTCTGCATAAAAAAAACATGGCCTTGATTATCAGAAAAGAATTGCATAATACAAACAACAGCAGCAACAGCACACACAATCTCTACTTGCAGCAGAACCTAAAGTTTATCCTCACCTGGGTTTGCTGGCTGGTAGCTGTCTGCTGGGTCTCCTTAAAGACTGGCTGGCTTTAACAGGGATACGTGGAGAAGAGCGATGGGGTGCCTCTGGGGCGGGTGGCTTTTTAGGAATTTTCTTGACAAGCCTACTGACCCATTTCTGCTGCTCTTCCTGAGATGCAGCCAGCAGCAGCAGGTTCTTAGCTGTTGACACGTCATAGTTCACTGGACAGAGGAGAAAAAACGTTTACAAGCTCAAAAAGAGAATAAAACATAAAAGCTCAATGCAGCGGTGTATACATGGCCCTTCATTCTGCATGCATTGCCACAAAATCCATGGCCAACATGATTTACTAACTGAACATTACATGCAGAATGTCCCTTATTCTCACCTCTACATGGTGCGATGACCTCTTCCTTCTTGTCCATGTGGTCTTTGTGGCACTTGATGTGGCATCTACGGCACTCCAGGGCTGGGGGTGGCTTGAACATGTTCCATAAGGGTTTGGTGCAGGCCTCACAGTTGGTGGGGAAGTGGTAAAGGGTGGGAATGAACTCATGACCTTTATGGCAGATGTAGCTCGATTTCTCCCCAATAGGTAAAGGCTCCAGTTCCTGTTCTTTCTTGCTCTCTCCCTCATTAGCATACAAAATCTGGGGAGAAGATAAAGCAGCAGCTTTAGCAACAAGTCGTGCACAACAATAATGGAAAACAATGAAAAACACTGAAACCTTGCTAACTGTCCAGAGAAGCAATCCTAAAACATTCTTCTTATCTAATGTTAGAAATGATTAAGCAAGCAAAACGAATGGAAAAAACAACAAGACAGAAAAAACGGCCAGGCAGCAAAGGAATGCGGACCTGAAATATTCGAGGAATCTCTTTCGCATCAGCACGGTACACATCCGTCTGTGTGACTGAACGAACGTGGAAGAGTTTACTGTAGAAGGAAAGGAAATGTGTGAGAGTAGAAGAACAAATATAAAACAAGCCTGTCTTTCTCAACACTGTATATAAACACAATAAAATGAAAAGCCATGACCGGCAGCATCTACCAAGTGTTTTTCTAAATGTCCACAAAACCACAGAATCTCTGACCCTTAATGGGCAAACATGTAGTACTGAGACTGACCAGCACTGGTGTGAACATAATGCTGAAAACACTCACTCTATATCCAACACCCTGCACGGATTTGAGTGCTCTTTATCCTGTTCACTGTTGTAGAACAGAATCTTCTTACTGCTTACCACAACATACTGCAAGAAAAAAGATTCAAGTCAGTTGAAAAACTTCACTTTTCAGAAAAAAATTAAGAGAATCAGGGGATCACCTTTTTCTCCCAGCCAAAGCGCTTTGTGTTATTCCTCACAGGAAGAGACAGCCAGCCCACTAGTCTGGTTTCTGTGCACAGAGAGACAATCACTGAATAATAATAATAACAATAATAATAATGAAATAAATGACATATGATAAACTGTAATGTACACTATATGTATATACAGTAGTCCCTCATTTATCGTGGGGGTTACGTTCCAGACCCCACCGCGACTGTGGAATTTCTGAGAAGTAGGAACGCATTATTTTAAGGCTTCATAAACCCTTCCCACACTCTCATGCATAACCATTTCCCACTCCCTTAATAACTTTATCCATACAGTACCTTTTAAAAAACTTATACTGTAATGTTCATAATGTTTTAAACTCTTAACCCTAGATCACTTTAATAACATACATACAGTAGTTATGTAAAAAATTAGATATTAAAAATGTTTTAAACTCTAGAAACCACAGAACGTTTGGGTTCCATAGTAGGGATTAAATAAATTAATCTAAAAATAAATAAAAAATAAATCTCACAAGTACAGTATATACACAACACCGCAGAAAACTACGCCCGCGCAGGAGTCGGACGCCAAAGTGAAATGGAAGATGAGAAATCTCACTACAGCGTGCACTACGCATCTGTAGTAAATATGTATACACAGTACCGTGCATCGAATTCCCCGCAAATTTAAAATTCCGTGCGAACGAAAGTTCCTCAAAAATTATTTTACATTAATATATATTGAAATCACTTGACACAGCAAGCCCGCAAAATAGAGAGGGACTACTGTACATACGTCTGTTACTATAAATCATTGTAGTGTGTCTGAATTTATATACAGCACAAACTCTTATTTTATGTTAATTAAAACATTTAGTGTAGAGTGTAAAGTTTATTCATTATCTGGTAGTGCTTTGGGTATTTGCACATTATAAATAAAACAGATAATGATGTGGATGATGATGATCATCATTATCATCCTCAGTATAATACAAACAATATCATGCATGTGATATGAATGTTCATGCTGTCCCTTCATTAAAAAGAGCATCACTGTAACCTCTTTTATGCAAAAGCTAAAATTATTAAAATAAAATCACTATTCCCTCTAGAGCTGCAGGTGTGTGTGTGTGTCTGTGCACATGCACAAAAAGCTCTTTGTGATGATGTAGGTGTTAAATGGCAGTAGCCACTTCCTGACACATTCACGTCACAATAAAATTGATCACTCATGCCCAGTTTAGATTAGATTCAACTTTTTGCCAGTGTGATTTGCATACAACAGAATTTGAGCCAGTGCAGTGAAACACACACTAGTGAACATACCAGGCTGTGAGAACATGT
The DNA here is from genome assembly GCA_036984385.1 of Crenuchus spilurus. Taxonomy (NCBI): domain Eukaryota; kingdom Metazoa; phylum Chordata; class Actinopteri; order Characiformes; family Crenuchidae; genus Crenuchus; species Crenuchus spilurus. The sequence continues at coordinate 18,310 of BRDA01004193.1, read as the reverse complement.
GACCCTAACAACACACATTAATACACACGTTTGACCTGCACACAGAGATGAAGGGTGTAGAAAAGATCACAGTGAGAAACTTGCTGAAATGAGATGAGAAAGGTGCAGAGGAGGGCCATTTGGGAAGAAGGTGGGGAAAAGGAGGGAAAAAGAGGGAAGAAAGAACTTTTGGAACGGCTCTGTAGGGAAGAGAGGAAAAAGCACAGGCCAAGAAATGCCAACTAAAAAGGAGATGGTGAGACGGAAGGAATATAAACCTGGTAGAACATGAGCAAAACAAAGTAAATACATATAACAGTGACAGAAAGCAAAGGGATAAAGGAAACCTGGTAATGACTCATCCGTTTCAAAGTCAGGGCCGCTGCTCATGCTGGCCGAGTCAAGCGAGTGGACGTTGACAGAGTTGAGCAGGCCACGTAACTGCTCGATGTCACTGTCCTTGCTGTCCAGAGCCATCTGCAGCTCCACCCGCATTCCTGACTCATCCGATAGTTGCTGTGGAAAGAGCAACCACCACTATTACTATTAAGCACACACACTTAATGTAAGTAATAAACTGAATATTTATTGTGAAAGTTGTGGCAGCATCTTACATTTTATTCAATAACAACTTTTTCAGGTCAACTGTCACTGTCAAACAATAATAATAATAATAACAATAATAATAATAATAATAACAATAATAATAATAATTATTATTATTAATAATAATTATTATTATTATTAATATTATAACTATAATATAAATATATTATAATTATTAATAATGAGCAGTCTAGTCTATTCCAACTCCTGCTAACCATATGGATAATGTTTCTCCAGAATTCCCAGCATTCTGTTTGCATCTTCAATCAATTTACTTGAAACCCTATCTGGCAAGTTAACTCAGCATCACGTATGGGTTCATCTGATCTGTAGGTGATTAACAGCTATGTCTAATGATAATGATGCTGTTGATGTCATTTTGTGATTATTTTATCTTTGGGAGCTTCTCCTCAATGCTCATCTTACTATGATGGAATATTGAGGCTAAAGCCTTATTCATGAAAGATGTCCTATAATTAAATTTGAAATTTTACATGAACCTGTACATGAATTTTACCTAAAATATTTACATAAAATGTACACATCTCCTCGATAAAATTCTCAAACCAGGATGCCAATAAAATGATCAGGATTGATGAGTTTGTTGTTCTATATGTTCTAATAACAGTCTCTAAGAGAAGGTTTCTGATAGATACTTGTGCTAGGAGACCAAATAAGACAATTGTTGGTCGACCTGGAAAATGTGTGCATACATGGACAGAACTAAAATGAAAAGTGTCGAGTTAAATTTAGAAAGATTTGAGAGAAGTCTCGGAATTTCATTCTGTCTGAATAGGGCTTGAAATGACCTAAACCATCATTTCTGTGTATTTGAGGTGAAATGTTATGCTTGTGTAGAACTTCACCTTACTGTGTGTTGATAGTGTGGCCTACAGTGTGAGGTGGGATGATTATGATGTTGCTCTTGGAAGTGTGAGAGTGTATTGATGTGTTGTGGTTTATATACTGAGACTATTAGGGCTTTGCTCTGAGGGTGTAGAAGGGTGTAGAAGCATTGCGCAGCGTACCGCCTGCATGTCGTTGATTTCCCGCTGGTATTTGATGATCGTGCTGTTGAGCTTCTCCTTTTCAGAACGCAGCTCCAGCTGCAACTTCCTGTTTTCTTTCTCTTTCCTCTTCACGTCCGTATCATTTCCACGGCGACTACCACCACCACGCACCTCTTTCCTGTTCATGATCTCAGCCAGTTTGTTCACAGCCTGGTCAAAAAATAAAACAAAACAAAATCAGGCGTGTCAGTAGTGTCGCACTCTTTAATAAAAATAAAAAAATTAAAAAAATACAAATACAGGCCACAACTGAATACATGTAATGTACAAATCTACTCAGAGGACAGTGCTTGCTGTAGTTTACTTGTGTTTTGAGGGTCCTTTCTGACTGTAGCTGCTTCTCATAAGCCAGCTTCATCTGAGTGATAGACTGCTCATCATCTTTTATCTTCTGCAGGTCTGAAACATCACACACATTTCAGCATTAAATCATACAAAGTAAACAAGCTAGAGATGGATATAAAGTTTTAAGTAACAGTAATCAATCAATCAATCAAAACTTTATTTATATAGCACTGTTCATACAAATCAGATTGAAATTCAAAGTGCTACAAATGATTGACAAGAATTATTAATAAATTAATTAATAAAAAAAATAAAAAAATATAAATAAATAAATAAAAATTAAAAAAATTATATAACTAATAAGAAATGTAAAAACAAAAATAAGTTAATGAAAAAATGTAAAATGAAAGTAAGATTGATCTATATATAAAAAGAAAATAAAGCAAATTAATCAAATGAATAATTTAATATATTATATATTATATAGTTGCAGGAACAGTATTAGCCTGATCTGGGCTGTAGTGAGAGTAGTTAGGAAACCCCCTGAAACTGCTCACCATCTTGTGCCTCCTTCAGCTTATTATTCAGTTCTTCCTTTTCATTGGCCAGATTTGCCACATCACTTGTCAGAGTCCGGTTTGCTTCCTCTAACTGCACAACAAGAGAAACGGCCAGATTTCAGTTTTAACTATGTTAATCTGCAAACTGAAAAGGAAATCAGTTATCATAGCAAAAAAACACTTGTTTTGAAGTTTAAAGTGAGGGTCAGGTAGCTGCATGTTCACAGCTTCTTTCTACACTCTTAATATAAAGATTCCCAAGTGGCTCTTGGCTTGGACATATGGATTAACCTTTAATTGGTATTGAACCTTTAAACATTGTGGAAATATTCTTTAAATGTGGAATATTCCATTTACCTAAATGGATCTTTAACACTGGCAAGGCTAACGTTTTTTGAGATTCTTAGGAATTTCTGAAAAGACCCCTTCCTCTTGTGGGCTATCAGCGACCTATTGTTATGTTAACTATTGCTAGGATATCATCCCCCACAGGGTTTAGGCTCATATAGTACAGTTAGTTTCAGTGTCTACGTAAAGCAAAAATAATCCATTGTATTTTATTTCTTTAGATAACAGGGAAATGAAACAAAATATAGTTTATTATACATTTATTTATCATAAATAAGACAGAATAACTTTCCCAGAGACCGAAATAAACAATTACTTGTTTAGTTTTGAAATAAAACGATCTAAAATGAATAAATAAATACATTTTCTCTGTGTTCTTCGTTTGATTGTAAAATATAATAGTATTTTCAGTGTCTCTCTGTGAATCTTGACTGAGATTCTGAGATATTTACCTCACTTTGCCCTGGAGACTGGCACTGTGTTTTGCTGATGAGTATTAATTAGCATATCAATACGACGCTAATCGTCCTCTAGCAGGGTGGCGGGCCAAGCGGCGGATTTTCTCCTGACGAAAATTCATAGCATCCGCACTTCTAGTGTTATCCACTGAAGTGTTCCTCAGAGAAACAGGACTGTTGTTCTTATACTATGTGACTTACTGAGCTGATGGTGGTGTCCTTCTCTGCCAGCTCCTGTCTATGTCTGGCCATCATCTCCTTGATCTCAAGCTCCTTCATGATCTTTTCCTTCTCAAGATCTGAGTACTGCTCCTCAGCAATGGAGCGTGCCAGCTGTTCAGAGTCCGCCTTGGTCAGGGTGATCTCAAGCTGAGCAGCCAGGGAATCCCTGAGAGAGACAATATACTCATGAAAAAGTTCTCTGTGGTTCATAATTTAGTTCAAAAAGGTATTTTATAGTCATTGTGCATTAAGTGAGCACATCGGCTACTATCTGCAACCTTAATTAAGATCAGGATGTGTTGTGTGTGTGTGTGTGTAATACACCAAGCTTTTAAATGATTTTTTATATATTTATATTCCGCATTAAACTACTCTAACACAGCACTTCCCCTGCTAAAAATTCTATGTGCTGCTATCATGAAGTTAAGTGACTTTCTGTCCTTCAATTTCTTTTAAACTGCTCCAAGAAATTCTGTTTTTTCCTCTGTTATTGAACATCTGTAGAAGAACTGGATCAGATTCATTCTCTCTCATCCCTTCAGTATCCAACTTTTACACTAATACTGGCCTGATGTGTTAAATCTTTACAGTCAAACTACACCTACACTAAGACAGTACAATGACCATCTCAGGATGAGTCTTGAACTCTTCCCCTGTTATGAAAGTCTTCAAATATCAAGGCTACATGCATGTACGTGTGGGCACACATGCCATCACATTCCCCAGTAAACACACAGGGCTCACCTCTCCTCCTGCAGCTCCTGCAGATTCTGCTGCATATCTTTATACAGCTTATTTCTCTCCTCACATTCTTCTTTCAGCTCTCGCACTTGTGTCTTGTACAGCGTCTACAGACAAATTCACAGAGAGAAAAACTCTGCATCTCCTCATATCTATATAATCAAACTCCAAAGTGATGTTTTATTTGGGAAAACAATGTTGCTAATCAAAATCACAAAGATTAAAAACAAACTTATAGCAGGGACGTGAATGGTGATGGACAATGTACACAAACAGTCTTACTGAAAAATACTGCTCAGCTTCCAGCTGGTCCTGTAGTTCTTTCATTTGACCATCAGCGTCCTGACGCTCCCTGTGAAGGTGGAAATCACAGGGTAAAGGTAATGAATCACTGATGTTAAGACCTCTATAAAGTAATTAATACAGAATTTAAAGTCATCAAACAAATCCAAATCTCTGTGATGTGAGTAGGCTCACCACCGGCAGGTACATTCTAAGATAAGCTTACTTGCGGAGCTCCACGTTCTGTTTCTCAAGGCTGCGTTTGATGTCCAGCAGATGGTTGATCTCCTGCTTGAGCTGCTTCTCTGATGTGCGCAGAGTACTAAGCTGCTGGTTCTGGACCTTCAGGTCATTCTGCGTTAGACTGCGCTTCTGCATTTCTTGCTCAATCCTCAGAGACAGGTTCTTCCCCTGAGGGAACCCACAAAAGCACAATGTTTACATGCTTATACATGCTAAATTTAGCGCACACACCACATACTTTCATCACTACTTTTAAGACCTGGCCACCTAACTGTGTTCCTAAACACTGCTCCGCTACAATGAATGCAATTCAAACCTAATGGACCAACATGTGGAAAGATTAGAAGAAAATACGACTTTAATTGTTGGGAATCGGATACATTTCTCCATGAATTTGAGAATTTTATATTTTCCGGTCATTCTGGGAAATAAAAAATAGCAATGTGCACACACTGACCTCTTCACCGAGTCTTTCGTTGTGTCTCCGCAGTTCGTCGAGTTTCTGCAGAGCCTGTTTATAGTCACAGTCCAGCATGGAGTTCTGTTTCTCTCGTTCCAGCAGCCTGTTCTCCACCAGCAGCTTAGAGGAACGCTCATCCTGCAGCTTCTGCTCCAGTTCTGCCCACAGACCACAGCACAGTATGCTTACACCAACAATACTACACATATCCACTTAACCATACATAACCAGCCATCACACCCACATCTTAATTAAAGTCTCACATATGAGTCAATGTAGTTCAGAACCCAGTATGACTTACTGTCAACTAAGGGCGTTCTCACACCAGCATGATTTGGTCCAGTTTAAACAGACTCTGGTCTGTTGGTGTGGTTCGTTTTGTCAGGTGTGAGAACATTAATCACACACAGGTGCGGATCAAATGGTCTGTCCCAAACAAACTCAGGAGTGGTTCGCTTATGGTGAGAACTTGATCCGAACCGACTATGGTTTAACTCCGCAAGTTTGAGCTAAACAGAGAGCCGGTTAGTGCTAAAACTGTACTGTAGCTACTGCCACGCGTCACTAACCCACCGCATAGACTGTGTCCCGCGTCTCACAGCAGATACGCGAGAGCTCTCAAGACAGTTAAACAGTGTAATGGAGCCGTGGCTTAAGACAGTAGGTGAACGCTGTGTGGCAACAACAAGACAGCAAGTTTTTCACTCTTACTGCTGCTGCTCTAGTGTTTACATTCCTGCTCCCGCGCCAAACAGCTCTGACCAATCAGAGGAGACAACGTGTTCACATATTGTGCATTAGGCCTGTGTTAAAGCAAAGCAAACAGCAAGGGAAACTCTCCAAGTTAAAACAAACTCATTCTGATTCAGACCAGAAAAACAAACTACAGGTGTGAAAAAGCCCTAAAACATTTACAAAACGTCACTGCAATGAGCAGCAGATCTATAACACGCTAGCCCCAGAGTACCACGTTCAGAGTGGTTTAGGGCGGTGAACGTTACAAGGTAAGGGGCATATTCCTGCATTTCAAGTGGTGTGTGGGGTCCTCCGCGATAAACTTTGCTTCTTATTAGTATGTTTTGGTAGTTTAACGTGGTGTGATGCACTTCGGTATGAGGGATGCCCCATGACAGTATCCCCAGCAGATTTGGAAAGATCTTGCATCCCCGGCAGTTAGCATCGCTGGCTGGGGAAAGCGTCTTTCCCTTGTGGTGATGAAGCACCACATTATTGTGTATTGTGGTAACACAGTTATCACATCTCTATTGACTTGTATCTCTTAAACAGCACAGTTTAGTTCTCTTTCCAGCATTTTACCTTTCATGGCCTCAGACTTGGCTCCCTCAATGGACTCGCTGATTTTGTTCTTGTCAGCAAGGCGAGTTTTGGTGGCTTTATGGGCTGCCTCCTCCTGTTCTACTCTCTGCTGCAGTACCTTCAGCTTATAGGTCATGTCAATCTCCTTATTGCTCTTCTCCTATTGGATATGCACAAAGAGTGGGAGGGAAGAGAAAATGAAAGAGTGAAAAAGTGTTCAGAGATGAGGAGCTGAACACCAAAACAATGAGACCTGTTATTTTAGAAGCATTTGGTTTTAAAAGTATTGGCTCCTTAAGGCCTAATGTGCCTGTGTACCTTCTCCAGATCCGTGAGCTTCTCCTGTAGCTGCCTCTTCTCTGTCTCAGCTTTGGACAGAGACTGTCTCGCCTGCTTCACTTCATCCTCCAGACCAGAGAGACGTGCTATAGAGAAGGAAAACAGCAGCAAGAAGATGAAATTTACATAAAGGAAAAAAATCTGCTGGCTTTATTGGTTATCAAAACTTTTTTATTTTATTTCTAAGCTTTTACCCATTTTTTTATCCCCTTACCAATGTGGTAGTAACCAATTAGCTCATGCCCTCTGTTAGGACTCTCTCCATCACTTTTGCACTGTCAGTGACTCTAGGAGGGTGAAGACAGCACACGCCTCCTCCACTGCGTGTGATGCAGCCACCACCTCTTTTCTAACTGCCACTGATACACCATCACTGGGGAGCCAATGCGCTCAGAGGAAAGCGCAGGACCCCCAGCTCTGAATGGACCAATCAGTAGAGACCTGAGCCAGCGGACATTGTAATGTGAGAGTGATAGAGAGAGAGAGAGAGAGCACCTGCCCAGAGAGAGCACGGCCAATTTTTGCTCTCTTGGGCCCCGGCTGTTGATGGCCAACCTCATGACCGGGATTCAAACTCGTGATCATTTAATCATAGTGTCAGCGTCTTAGGCTGCTGAGCCACTCGGGGCCCTTTATCATAACTTTTAACCCATTAAAATCAGTACTGCATTAGCCACAGAATGATCATACTGGTCTGACCCACACATACCCTCTCTCACACAAACACTGTCCGTTCTGTGTCTCTAGCTCATGAAACTATTCATCTCCTGCAATCTCATGTATTCTCACATATACACTCATGTTTTCACTCACACACACTTACCCTGCAGGTCGGATATGGTCTCAGAGCGCTGTGTGTGTTCTCGTGTCTCTGTGTCCAGCGCAGCCTGCAGGCTGATGTAATCTTTCTCTAGAGATAGTTTACTGCTCTCCAGTAGACAGCACTTATCCTGCAGCTCCCGTACATGTGTCTCCAGCTGCTGCAGCTGTTTGCTGGACTCTGTCTGAGTCTTCCTCAACCGGGCCGCCGCGTCCGACTCAGCTCGCAGCAGAGCATTCGCCTCATCCAGCTGCAGAGGACGGCAGAGCACATCGCTCAAAACTAGAAAAGGCTGAACAGCTGGAACCAGAGCAGCCAGTCTCTGTCATATTTACAGTTAAAGCTAGCAGTCATAAATACTATTACAGGCTTACACTGCGGCTCAGACGTTTGGGATCACCCATTACACTGGACTGTTTCCATGACACACACTTTTATTTCAAAATGCCTAAAATCTCTTTCTCAAATGTACAGAATGTTTATTGGGGTTGTTTATAAACTAATATCCCCTTTTCTAGGGTATATACCATGTTCAGTGAGGTTGTTAATAGCTCAATATGTCCTATTCTAGTGTACAGAGTGTGCACTGAGCTTTTTTAATGGACTATTTGATTTTATCTACAATATTTCTACATCCTGTGATAAAATATGGACTAAACTTCAGGAGAAGAGTAAAGAGCTGTACTAAAGCCTATAAACTCACTGTCAACAGCCTGTTTGAGACACAAACAAACATAGGGGGGCATGGCCTAGTGGTAAGGATCTGGTCTTGTGACCAGAAGGTCGCTGGTTTGATCCCCAGACAGGACATAACCGAAGTGCCCTTGAGCAAGGTACCTAACCCCCTAACTGCTCCCTGGGCGCCAGTGGAGTCTTTGGGCACAAATTCTCACAGCCTAGTGTGTTCACTAGTGTGTGTGTGTTTCACTGCACAAATGGGTTAAATGCAGAGGTCAAATTCTGTTGTGTGAAAAATCAAATTGGTTGATCTTAATCTTAATCTTAATCTAATAAGAATCAGTGACGCTGTACTACCTCACCCTTATAGCACAAAAAACTGTGTATTTGACCTCAAAATGACAAAAAAAAAGTGTCTTCAGAAATGAAAGTATGCATTCTCTTTGAAAATGATGGGTGACCCCAAACAGAAAGACACACTATGATAAATAAAACTACTAACGTACAAAACACTTGATAGAATATTAGATCTTGGGCATCTTTAAACTTAACTTTTTAGCTCATTTTCACTAGCAAAGAAAATTTTTCACAACAAATCACTCTTCTAAATCTGCTGAATGACAGAAATGTAACAGTAGCTTAATAGCAGTTTATTTTAATAGCAAAAGACAGCAGGAATCACCTGAAGTTCACCTTCTTCAGGTGACCCAAACACTATTATAACAGCGTTAATGCTATTGTAAACGTTTTAACATGACTTCTATACAGCTATAAGCAGATAAGATTATAACCAGGGATGCACATAAGTGGTGCGCATGCGTGGTCAAAATTAATGATGCGCAACGTGAATTACAATGTGACGCGCGTTTGCGCACCATTTACTTGATTATGTTTGGCCACGGTAACCGGAGTTGACAGGTTCGTGGTTTTCACGCCAAATTGTTTTGTTGAAAATCCAGTCGCGGGTGAACTTTCAAGGGTGTCGGGTTTTATTGGGTGACTTTTAAAAATTGCCGCGGCCGGTTGCCTAGGATATTACTTAAACACGGCGGGCAAACGTGTACAAAGTCGACACTAAGGAAGTTTGAATACAACAATAACAACGAAGAGAACATAATATAAGGAAAGATGGCCTGACAAGGAGAGAGAGAGAGAAGGTGAAGAAAAAGTCACAAATGGGGAAATACGGGAGGCGGTATATTTGCAAGGACTGTGATAAAGAAAAAGGTTTGATGGACTGATAAATCCCTTATAAACAAATACTAAGTCGAACACTCTTAGTTGTTTTGCCATTTGCTTCAAACGTGTGACACATATATTTTGGGCTAGTTTAAGCTTCTGAAGGGCGGGTTTTAGACTGACTTTTGGCTGAATAATTTTGATGGATCTGGCAACCCTGACGGTAACGTAGACGAGCTGAAGAGAGTAGTTAATTGATAAATAGCACTAGCTTATTTTTTCACTGGTTTTAAGATTTCCATCGATTCATCAGCATGTCAAGGAAACAAGCTACATTAAGTCATTACTTTGGTATTCCACCACCTCCAAAGAAACGCCAGACTGAGACTGAAGGTAAAAAAAGAGTATTCACTTAAAAATGGCTGCAGGAGATAGCATGGCTCCAAACAGTGGATGTCAGGAGGGTAGTGATGATCAATGCTTGTAGTATTTTCGAGCATTGTAAAAGGTGAACACCAAGCAACATCTGTAGGTGCTCCTTTGAGAACTAGACCAAAAAAATTATGTGCACCCCTGATTATACAGCTTAATGTATATACAACTAAAAAGCTGCATCTGTACTCTCAAACATTTGGTAGTGATTTTTTTTATATATATAATTTTTTGCCAATTTTGTCCCCTTCCCAATGTGGTAGTAGCCAATTAGCCCATCCCATCTGTTAGGACTCTCCCCATCAATTTGCACTGTCCCTGACTCTAGGAGGGTGAAGACAAGTGCAAGTCTCCTCCGCTGCGTGTGATGCAGCCAACACCTCTTTTCTAACTACCACTGATACACCGTCACTGGGGAGCCAACGCGCTCGGAGGAAAGCGCAGGATTCCCAGCTCTGAATGGACCAATCAGTAGACGCCTGAGCCAGCAGACATTGCAATGTGAGAGTGATAGAGAGAGTGAGCGCTATCTACCCATTTTTACTAAATATTTAAATCACTGATGTACACAACTGTACTTAATCTAACATCAGCCGTATGTGTGTGTGTGTGTGTGTGTCCACTGATCTTTATTCTTCTGCTTTATAGAAAGAATCTGTTTGGAAGCTGCAGGTACACATGTACACACATACCTGTCTCTGTAAGTGGATGTTCTTCTCATTGGAAATGTGAGAGTTCTGATTTCTCTTCTTCATTTCTTCAAGCTGGTCCCTCAGACTGTTCACTACAAAACAGATGAACCCAGACTGAGTTTCTGAACCGTGCATGTGACAGACTGTGACAGGAACAGAGCTCTTACCTTCGTTTTCAAGGCAGCGTTTGCGATCTGCTTCATTCTCTGCCTTTCTGTGGCTCTCAACACTCTTATGCTGCAGAAGAGCTTTCTCTCTCTCCAGCTGCCTCAGAGAAGACTCCAGAGCTTTCCTACTGGTCATCTACAGAGGAGCGCAGTGCATTTACTCACACAAATCTCACAATCCACTCATCACACATACACAAATACATATCAGTTATGAAACCACCCACTGAGCCACATACCTGCCACACTGCCTCACTCTCACACACACTTCTGTACAGTCTGGGGACATTTACACTGATTTCCTGTAGACTTGTCCAAACCTTAACCTAACTACTACTAGCATAAAACACACACTAACCTTAAACCTAACCTGAGTCCTAATGCTCAACCTAATCCACCTACCGTACCCAAATCCTAATCCTAACATTATCCTCAGCCTAAGTTTTACCTGTTTTAACTAAACGTCAGGGGACCAGAAAAATAGGTCACACACTCACCCCTTCATCCCAAAGCACTAGATTCACCAGCAGGCACACACACACACACACACACACACACACACACAGTCACCCCAAAGCACTATATTCACCAGCAGGCGCACACACACACACACACACACACACACACACACACCTCTTCTTCAAGCTCTTTGGTGATCTTGTCGAGTCTTCCACTGGTCGTCCTGTACTTGTGCTCGAGCTCATCTTTGGCCTGCATCTCATTATTGAGCTGTTCCTCCAGTGAATGGAGCTTCTTCTGGAGCTGCAGCACATTAGAGCATCAAAGTGACAAAATGATCCAAACTCACAGATCTTAATCACAGAATTGTCACTCTCTGCTCAGGGTTGTGTACTCCTTACACATATCAGCTCTTATCAGCTCAACTTATCACAGCTTTGTAGTTTGCAGTCCTGTACATTAATTTGCACAACTCACATTCTAGAGTTAATGTAGCATTTCTGTACAACTCAAAGAACAATCTCCAAACTTCAGGAGTCCATTCTGAACACGAAAAAAGGCCATTTGACCAAAATAACTAAAATGAACGAATTTAACACAATGAATTGTACACATTACAACTCTGAGCTCTGTCACACACACACCTTTATCAAATTTTACAAATTGATGTGTGTGTGTGTGTTGTAACCTGAACTTTTTATCCTACATTAATCTTTTGTTTGAAATAATTACAAACACATGCACTGCCTCAGACAATGATTTCTGTTTTGCCATCTTCTCTAAAGGTCTCTTATGACCAAGAGGTTCAGTGTCACATCAAAAATTACACTTACATTTAATATCAATAGTAAGAATAATGTGGAAAAGTAATATTTTTTATCATAATTTCATTTAAAAGTGTCATATTTTATATTCATTACATGCTGCGAGACATTTCAAGCCTTTTATGTTTTCAGTGTGACTTATAGCTCACAAACATCAGAAATGCAGAATCTGACATTATTAGACTTACTGATTTTGAGTTTTCAGTAAATATTTAAACTGAAAAAATACAAATTAAAGGGTTGAAATGTCACTTTATAGCTGATGAATACACAAATGTATGAAAGTTTACCTTTTTTAATTTAATCACAAACACAAATCACCACAACACCACATTCTAATGCACGTGCAGGATGTTGTGAGGAGAAATAGTACACGCTTAAAAAGACGGTTCTCCAAGGGTTCTTTAGTAAAGAAATGGTTTTATGTAGAATCATGAACACTCAAAAGAACCCAAAAGGTGCTTTCTATGGTGAAAGGGTCGATGAGGAATGTGCTGTAGATGGTTCTATACAAAACCTGTTTGAAAATGGTTCTATTTAGCACCAAAAAGTGTTCTTCTATTATTTCAAGCTTGACATCAGCAGAACTCTTTTTGGGGGCTATATCCTAATGTTCTGTATAGAACCATCTACAACACATCCCTCATAAACCTAAAGAACCCTTTCACAATGGAAAGAACCCTTCATCCAGGAGAAGTGCTCTCTGAGTGTTCATGTTTCTATACAGCAGAGAAAAAACATTTCCCACATTTAATAATAATAATAATAATAATAAATAATACAAATAAATAATAATAATAATAATAATAAATAATAAAAATAATAATAATAATTAATAATAATAATAATGAATAATAATAATAAGTTTCACTTATATAGCGCCTTTCACAGACCCAAGGACGCTTAAATTTGTCACATTTGTCACTGTTGAACTGTAGATTCTGCAATAATGGTTCACATCAGTTCATGTTCACACTACAAGCCACACTGCTCAAATCTGATTTTTTGCACAGAGCAGTTTTAACTATCTTGACGGTTCACATTTACAAATATAAGTGAGCTGTATCTGTCTGTAATGTGAACTAATCTGTCCCTGAAACAGCTCGTATGTGCACAATGATGCGTATATACATGTCGCCTTCATCACCAACAACAAAAAGTGTCACATTGGTGCAGGGTTGCCAGGTTTGCAAAAATACAGTTGGTGGTTTGCGGGGTTTTGGCAAAGATATCTCAGATCTGAAAAGATCAGATCTGAGATACATTAAGACAAAAGATCAGATTTGAGTCATTTCAGCCTGGTATTGTGAACATAACCCTAATCACTGTAATCTGTTTTTCTGAATGACCTTGTTTACATCAAAAACTGCTTTATGCAGAAATCCTGAAAATACATTTTGTGTAACATGCTGCTCTGTATTCATCAAAGGTGAAACTCCAAAAATGACCCTCCTCAATGTAATTCAGCTTACACGGTTTAGTTAATTATCAAACATTCTTCTAGACTTAGACTGCACACTCAACAGAGCAGAACAAAGATAATTATCAACAACAACCAAAACAGCCCCAAACCCTTCAGGAAGGAAGTGGAGGAGGAAGGACTACTCACAGTAGCGCTGTCCTGGGAGACAAAGGATAAAAAAAAACAGTGGAAAATTGTTAGAATATCTTAGTATTACTGACAAAACTAACATGTTCAAGCACATGAATATTTAAGATATTTCCTTGGATGCATTTCTATTCATTTCAAATAAAAAAGACATTTGTAAATGAGTCCATTTGTATATGTGCATGCTTGTGTGTGTGTGTGTGTGTGTGTGTGTGTCTCACCTCTCCCTTTGTGCGTTCTGTTGAACTGTTGGAAGCACTCAGCAGTCTGGAGAAAAGCATGACTGATGTTAGCCAAGCTACAAATACACACACTGAAAATGTTCCAAACAAAAGGAAAAACAGGAACTTGAGTGCTTATGCTGTAGCCCTCAATCCTAAACCATTAAGCCAGCTAACTTAAAGTGTTTGTGTGGTTTGTTTTGGTAACACAGACCTGGAATGCAGCAGCCAGACAGAAGAGAATAGAAAAGAGGTGAGGAGAGAGAGAATGAATAGAGAGAACAGGAGTGAAATGGTAGACTCATGGTTTACAGTACAGCATCACTACTGTTCCTGTCACAGGGGTAGAACTCTAAAGAGTGTGTCTTTAGTACCTTTACAGAGAACATAACTGTACCTGATTCTGTACGAGTAATTTTTTAAGCTGTATTGACTTCACTCACAGTTTCATGACTCCCGACCATCACATTTATTTTACTGTTTAAAAAGTTTTATAAAGACATAAATCTGCTCTTTTCACATGAAAAAGTGAAGAACCTTTAAAATAAACAGTTGGTATATTTACTAATGGGCCAAAAATGTGATTATATTGATTAAAAAAAAGAGGTAGGAGAACAAGAAGAAGAAGCAGAAGAGGAATGTTTTTCTTTGTTCCTACATTGTAAATGAATACTGAAGTCATCCAGACTCTGAGTGAACACATAATGAATCATGTAGTAAACTTAAAAGTGTTAAACAAACCAAAACATGTTTTAGATTTTACTTCAAAGTAGACACACAACTGATGTCTCAAACACATTAAGAGGCAAGAAATGCAAGTCATCTACTCTTGACAAGACTGAAGGCCATTCCAGGTGACTACCTCATAAAGCTGACTGAGAAAATGCCAAGAAAGCTGCATCTAAGCAAGAGGTGCCTACTGTGCAGAATGTAAAATATAAACATAAAGTGGTAACCCTACTTACGAGCATCCCTACTAACGAGTATTCCAGGTAACGAGTCGAGATCTCGGAATATTTTTGTTCCAGGCAACGAGTAAAATTCCAAGTAACGAGTAGCCTAAATTAGTTCAAGTATGCCAACCACTAGGGGCGCGGCAGTCGTAGCATCCCCTAGATGCTAGCGTAGAAGAAGAGGTCAGTCATTACCTTTGACCGCTGTCCAGTGAAAGTGAAAGTGCTAGTGAAAGTGACACAAAGACAGCAAAAGGTAGTGAACAAGAAAGTTTTACTTTTACTTTTACTTTTCATATGATAAGTGTAACCATGCCATACACGTACACCCGTCCTCCTGTCCTCCTTAGCCACCAGCCTGCACGAGCACCGTCGTCGTCTCGTTTATGTTTTAAAAACCCATATAAACACATTATTTAGCATATTATGAAAATGCATCCAGCTAACGAGCAAACCAGCTAACGAGCTCGGCTCCTGCACGGATTAAACTCGTAAGTAGGGTTACCACTGTATTCTGGTTTGTTTACTTGTTTGTTTACTAAATAATTACATATGTATTTATTCATAGTTTGGATGACTTTAGTATTAATCTACAATACAGAACATTTTTAAACCATGAAAAAACATTGAATGCGTGTCCAAACTTTTGACTGCTAATATCTCCATAGCTAATAAAACCATAGCTAGTCTTCTTACTGGTCTTCTTTGAAGTAGGTGAAGCCAACAAAAGGGAGCTGATTCCCTACAAAAGCTTTGGGTGTTGGGAATGTCTCCACGTCGCCCTTATCATCTTCAATCTCATCAAAATTGCTGGTATCAATGTCACTGCTCAACTCTGGCACCACTGGAGCTGCCGCTGCAGAAAGACAAGAGCCGGATACTCAGCATAAATCTCAGCATCTGAATGTTATGCAAACGTGAGAACTGTTAATACAGAAAATGTTGGTGTAGTTTATGCCTCACCTCCTCTGATTGTGTCAAAGGTCCATTGGTCATTTTTAAAGAACGGGTGGCTCTTGATCTCTTCCACACCATTACGGCCTAATCGAACCTCCCTATAACATGTCAACACACAATTTGACACAAAAAGAGATGAACAATATAAACTTAATTTCCCAGGATAGACATCAGTTAAACTAACTCATTACTCATAAGTACATAATTCTTTAAAAGCTACGCTTATGTGCCCAATTTCAAATGATTTACTGGACACAACAGAACAATCCCATAAACCAGCTGACCTGTCTGTCAGGAAGGCACAAATAATGTTTTTGGCTTCCTTGGAGATCTCCACGTCATCCGGGAAGTTTAAAGAGTTCTTATGGTCCATAATCTTACTGTAGGTCCCAACAAGTGAGTCAGCGTAGAAAGGGGTATCACCTGTCCAATGCACAAATCAGACACTTCAGAAGAGATGGACAGGACATATAACAAATGTCTGAAAACTGTCCAAAAATGAAGGTAGCCTGCTGACTATGCTGTTTCATAAACTGAGTGACTGCATCATGTTTGATATGTGGCTAGAAGGCATCTCACAAACACTGAATGTACTTCAGTTAGTTTGGTAATAACACATCATGTACTTGGGCTATTAACAACTAGTACATCATCTGTCAGGGCCAGCGCTCTGCCCATGTGGATCACGCACTGCACGTGGGGCCCCAAGTGCCCATGGGGGGTTGACGGAGCATTTATGTTTAGGGTACCCAAATAGAGCTGGCTAATCAGAGCTAGAGCTAGAGAAAGAAGCTGAAAACATGAAGTTTATCTGTGTTAGTTTACATGAGTTTAATTAGATAAGAACCACTCTAAAATACAAATCTGACTTTAGGTTTAATAAGATGTGCTTAACGACTAATCAAATACACCTAACCAGACTAAGCCAATCAGCTGGAAGGTGAGTTATGAAATAGTTGACTGTTTTTTTTTTTAAACTAAACGCAAAATTAAAAACACTACTGTACAGGAGGAAATGCTCTGTTTCTGTTATGATAACAAAGCCTAGTCATGAATATTATTAACTATATATTAACAGGCACTCAAGTCAGGCAGATTCTACAAAACCACTTATTCACAAGATACTTCCATTCAGCAATATTTTCCTTCTGCCTTTTCTTCCTGACTGCACTAGCACTGACACACAGGACTATGATATGGACACCTGCTGTCTGTCTCAGAATACAGACTGAGTAGGCAGCGTTTGTTATGGTTTAGACACAGTCAATATGTGAAGCTTCATATTTTCTTTCAAACATACATACACATCTCTCTACGTACCCACTAACATCTCAAAGATGAACACTCCTACAGACCACCAGTCACACTCTCGCCCGTAGTAGCCGTCTCCTCCTTGAGACTTTAGCACCTCAGGTGAGATGTAGTCTGGCGTTCCCACAGCCGTGTCACAGTGTACCATGCCCGTCTGTAAAAACAGTTCAAAGAGTTACATTTCCACATTACAAATTCAAAATAACAAAAATACAGGCATAAACAATGCACCAAAGGTTTGGAGAAAAGAGAGTGGTATGTTTTTTAACACAGGAGTGTTTATTTAACTAAGGGTGCTTTCACATCTACACCGTTTGGTCCAGACTTTTGGACTTTTCAATTTGGTACAAACCAAAATAGCAAAATTTGGTCCGATCAAGAGAGGTGGTCTCAGTCCAGATTTACTGAACCATGGTCCGGTTTATGTGCTGTGTGAAAACACTTTTCTAGAAGGTTCGGACTTTCAGACCAAAAACAAGATGATGATGCAGACATTCAACAACAATAACAGAAGTAAAATAACTGGAACAGCAGCAAAATGAGTCATGGTAGCACATGGTGCGAGGAAGAGACCTAATGTTTAATATAATTTGGTCTGATGAACATGTGAACAGTGAGCTTAAAAACACACAAAAATGCTGAAACATGCAGCTTATTTTCCGAGAGGATGAGAGAGAAAGGAGATGACGGAGTAAACTTAACTAAAGAAACTGTGGCAACAGAATATAAAAGTATATAAAAGAAGTATATGAAGTGTCAGATGCATGTCCTACTACAAACCAGTCAGTGTCTAGTGTAGGAAGACTCACCGCACACAAGTGATGACGACAGCACGTGGGTGTGTCATAGTAAAAGTCTTTAGTGCGCTCACAAAAATGCAGTGTGAAAACAAACCTAACCGGACCAAATATATACAAAATAACAAACACACGAACCTTGGTTGGGACCATGGCCCGGACTTTCAGGTGTGAAAGAACCCCAAATGTCTACAATAACTAAACAACTAACTAGGGATGCACCGATACCGATACCAGCATCGGGTATCTGTCCGATACCACGTGCGTGTACTTGTACTCGTATTCATAAAAGTGCTCCGAT
>BRDA01004191.1:213-29476 GCA_036984385.1 Crenuchus spilurus | reverse complement strand
CCCATCAAGCAGGAAAACTACATCTCGCCTTGGTGCAGCAGGCTCAACTATGGGACATGAAAGTTGAACAAGGCAGAGCATTGTAAACAAGCTCATAATATTATATTCCTGTTTGCACTGGACAATAAAGATAATACTGCTAAATTGTTTCACAACTCTTTAAATGCTAGATACATTTTCTTCTCTCCATTGCTCTACTATGCAATGAGTAATTTAGAATTTGAGGGAAAGATGGCCTTTAAAAGACATCAAAATTAATTAACACTCTGTGTCTTACCTATCACTTTTGGAGAGACAGTTGTGGCCTCTACCACTACGGTGCTAATGCTGGAGAGAAGCTGCTCTTGTACATTGGGGAGGTAAGCAAAGTCTGTCACTGAGAGTGCATAACTAGGCTCAGATGAGATCTTCTCTAATTCTCTATTATCGGAGCCCCTTGATCCTACAGCAAAGGTCAAGATTCCAAGCTCCTTCAGTGAAGAGGCTGGTATGTCAACGTTATCAAATGACCTTCCGCCACTCAACAAAATCAGCAACTGAGGCACACCCTCTAGACGTCTGCTTCCAGAAGAGGCAGTGAAGATGTTGTCTCGCATATACTGGAGAGCTGCTCCCGTGTTGAGGGGTCTCCCTCCTTTATGCCGAAGACCTCTAACGGTGTTGAGAATGCTATCCTTTGTTGTGTACGTATTGAGATAGAAATGGGCCTCTGGATCTCTGCTGAACTGGACTACAGACACACGGTCTCTCCCCTCTGTCACTTTCAATCTGTCCACCATTCTTTGAACAAAGTCAAGCATTGCTGCGAAAGAATTCCTAGTGCCATCTGAACCATCCAAAAGGAATACTACATCCCTCCTTGCCATTCTTCGCTCAGCTACAGGCAGTGAAACAGAAAATATATCAGTCATATCAACGTTTGCTGCAAATCCTCAAAGTTTGAATGTGAAGTTCCTATTTCGATATCGATCACTCTGTACTCTCCTGCAATATTTTAGGTTAAAATTTCTTCAACTGCAGTGGTCCATGTCTACTCTTTTTCATTACCATGAACTATTCTTACACAATATGTTTTTCAAAATGTTTCTCCATTTTCATTGACTATCTATTAGTTTGTCCTAGAATTGCTATATCAACTCAAACTACAGCTCAGCTCTTTTAGTTGTACAAAAAATATATGAACAACTAAACCAGCATAGCCAATCAGAGTATTGTATGTTGTTGTTCATAATTTTGCCTTGGAAATAAAATTGCATGTTAACAATAGAAATGTCTGCACTAATGTTAAATATTATATGTCAACATATCACTACATGTTTTAGTGCATAGGTGTATTTACTTTTGTTTGAATAGTTTTCTTTAATACTTTTACTTTGTTCTCAGTTTAATTGTAACTACATTTTCAGTACTTCTATTCACCAGTACTTTCAGTACTCTTTACACCCATGGTTAAAACGTATATTGCAGATACAGACCATTTTAACAATACTGTTTAAATTTCTAGTTTTTATGGAGCAGATATTAAAATGTGCTATAGAACTCATATAGAACTCAACATACTTTTGATTTTACAATCAATTGCAATTAATTACAAATGCTTAGATCAATTTATATAGCATTGCACTAAGGAGTATAAAGTATGATCAATACTGTATAATCCACTGTAGATGTAATGCTTATGTTTTCATACATTTTGAAATCTGGATTCTCATGTTGTTTCAAATGTGTTTCCCTAGTTTGACATTTAAAGTAAGCCAAATTCCCTCCCTGAAACTGCTTGTATGCTGAGATTCTGTACCTCTCATTCAAATGCAGGCTTTCAAAAGCAGCCATATTAGAGGTGGGTATTAACGCCCTACATTTACTCCTTTACATATACTTAAGTAACTTTAATAAAAAATGTTCTTGTAAGAGTAGTTTAAAAACTTTATAATCTAAAACTTAGTTGTGTCCTTTTTAACTAAAACAAAATTACTTTTGCTGCTTTATAAATGTAAATTTACAATGGATGAAATTTAAGCAAATAAGATATATGATTAATCACAATTAACTACTTTAAACAGTGTGATTTTATTGCCAATAAATGCTTACTTGACTTTAAGTACAAAGTCAACTTACCCATTTGTGGTTCTTTTGTCGTTTGCATTACAGAAACAGGTGTCATTGCTGCCTTTACTTGCTGTTGTATTTGTGGCAGGTAACTGAAGTCATCCACATATAATGACTTTGTTTCAGATGCAATTTGTTCTATTTCACCAATATCAGACTTTTGTGTTCCTATTCCGATTATTGATATACCACTGTTTTTTAGGGCACTGGCTGGTTCCAAAATACCATCTTTTGATTTTCCATTTGTTAGCAGAATCAGTATCTGAGGGACTCCATCATTTTGTCTACTTCCAGAGGATGTGGTAAATATATTATTTTTTACATACCATAATGCAGAGCCTGTATTGAGGGGTCGACCCCCTCTGTGTGTAAGACCTTTTACAGCATTCAGCACATCTTCCTTCCTCGAAAATGAGTTGAGATAAAAATTTGCCACTGCTACGTTACTGTACTGAATTACTGAGATTCTATCACCATTAACTCCAATAGTGAGATCTGCAATGACTGTGTAGAGAAATTCACGCAACACTTGAAATCCACCTCTAGTATTGTCTGAACCATCCACAAGGAAAGCAATGTCTTTTTTCAGGATTTGATCTGGAATAGTGGGAAATAAACAAAAATCGCAACATTTAGAAAATTATTTAGTGACAGTTTGGGTCAGTTTAATGGAGATTAAGTCCAGTTCTTGACTATCTAGCATTCTGACAGGGGATTGAAAAAACATCTAGTGCAAAATTAAGCTTAACCATAATGAGAAATGTATATATTTCATTAAAATTTTTCACAAAACTGCAACATTATGAATTGGCCCATTCTGTGAAATACAGATGAGACAGCATCCTTACCATGAACTTTGATTTCTCCTTTGAATTTCTCTTCTGCAATTTTTTCCAGCAGGTTCTGCCGAATGCTTTGTAGATTATTAAAATCAGGAACTCTATATGCATAATCTGTATGTGAAGATATGGCCTCCATTTCAGTGTGATCTGTTAGTCTTGATCCAATGACATAAATCAGTAGTCCAGCATTTTTTAATGCGCTGGCAGGTCCACGAGGAGAATCTCTTGATCTCCCGCTCACTATTAATACAATGATCTGCTTTGCACCTTCACTTTCCCGGCTTCCATTTTTGAGGGTGAAGACATTATCTCTCACAAACTGAAGAGCTAAGCCAATATATTGTGGTCTTCCACCCTGTGCTCTGAGATTTAAAACTGCATTTTCTACCTCGGCAGTGGAGGTATATGTGTTCAAATTGAAGTTTGTCACTGCAGTGCTGCTAAACTGCACTACAGCAATCTGATCCTTGTTATGGCCAATATCAAATTCATTCACCAAACTGGCCACAAATTCTCTTATTTTCATAAAATGGTTTCGAGCATCATCCGACCCATCAATAAGGAACACAATATCTCTTTTGGACGTCAGAGTGTGGACTAGAATAAATGCAATAAAAAACTTTATAAATCTCAAAGATAATCTATGGTATAACAATACACTATTTAAGCTGAGTTTCAGCAATTAACAAATAGCATTCGCTGTAAGATGTATCTCATGCTACTTCATAGTTAGTGACTTAATGAATGAGAGTATAAACTAAAATCATATACATTGAATGAATACAACAAATACAAATCAAATACAAAAAACAGACATTGTTCCTACATTTTAAAACTATAAAAAATATGCAAGTATTAAGAAGTGATATTAAGTCAGCCATGAAAAACAGTTAACTAATAAATGATTAAAGTCATACTTTATACTTAAAGTCTTTCTGGTAAGGGACAGAGTGTGCTGTGTGGACTGAAACAGTCTTCAATGTTTTACAGAAATTGTCACTGTGTTTCTCTTTTATGCATATAAATATGTAGATTGATAAAGCACCCAATAATCTCATTCCATCAAATGTATGTTATTTGCTACAGATTGTTCATAATAGAGCTCAACCTCTGGAATTACATTAGGTAATGTATGTTTATAACATATAGAAGGAACATTTCTGTACCTTTAAGTGTTTACTAATATCACGTGCTGTTATTACATGTTGTTGTTGCTCAAGCTATTGTTATTGCTGTAAGCAGTAACACTACACAACTGATGGAAACCACTGAGTGAATGTTACCATGGTAAAAACAGTACTGCAGGTGTTTCTGCCC
This sequence comes from Crenuchus spilurus, assembly GCA_036984385.1. Lineage (NCBI taxonomy): Eukaryota > Metazoa > Chordata > Actinopteri > Characiformes > Crenuchidae > Crenuchus > Crenuchus spilurus. The sequence goes on along the minus strand of BRDA01004191.1, from coordinate 25,208 downwards.
AAATTAGCAAAGTGATAATGCAATTAATAAACAAATACAACAATAAACAATAAACATGACATAAAGTAGCTAACTAAAACTTCATTATGTATGTAAATGTATAAAATGTATGTACATATCAAATAAGCTGCTTTCCTGCACCCATGATTGACACCCCTGATATTAAAACAGCAAGCACAGGCAGATAACATTACTTATTATTTGGCTTAAGCATGCAACAACAAACAACAAGTGACTAATTAACTGTAATTGAAATGCTACCTATAACATGTTCGCATAATTTAATTCAGCAATAAATTACAGGCATTTTTCACTTCTGTCAGCAAAAATTGGCAAAATTCTGCTATGAAAAGCTTACTACTATGTCAGCAGGCTGTGGCAGATTCTTTTCTTCTTATACTAATAAATACCACTTTTACTGCTTAGAATTATGGGCCATACAGTCTACCACCATCGGTTTACCATCATAATATGAATGAAAAATAATTCATTAGGGTGCTTATAAAAGAGACCCAAGGGGTTAAAACCAACTAACCTTTCTTCTAATGTCTGTATTTAAAAAAAAAAAAATAATAATCAAAGTACTTATAAATGTAAATTATTTTACACAGATATGTCTGTAGTTTCTTGACAAGAGTTCTTACCCTCAGATGTTGTAAACTGCTCTGGAATTTCTTCACCTCCAGCCATAACATTCTCAATTTTTCGATAAATGGTGTCAAGGTGGTTAAAGTCAGGGATGGAGAAGGCATGTGCTGGAGTGGAGGACATTGTCTGTAACTCCAGTGTATCTGCATTTTTTGTTCCAATGGTAAAAACTTTTATTTCATGCTCCTTTAATGCCTGTGAAGCACCTCTGATATCATCATTTGATCGCCCACCACAAAACACATACAGAATCTGAGTTACACCTTCAAGATGTCTGCCACCAGATGATGAAGTGAATATATAATCTTTAATAAACTGGAGAGCAGCACCACTGTTCAGTGGTCTTCCTCCCTTATGCTTCACTGATCGTACTATACTCAGTACATCATTCTTGGTTGAATATGAATTGAGATAAAAATTGGCAGTGGCATCCTGACTGTACTGAACAAGTGCAACCCTGTCGCCATTTTCCTCAACATTGAGATTATCAATAACTTTTTGGACAAAGCCACGGATCGCCTCAAAGCCATTTCTAGAATCATCAGATCCATCCAAAAGAAATGCCACATCCCTTTTAGCAGGTTCTGAAATAGAACGTGGAAAAATACTAAACCCAAAACAATGGCACAAGCAGACTAATTTAAAATAATATAAACACCACATTCTTGTATAAAGCTGTGCTAATGTCACATCAAACCAAAAATAACAAACATTATAATCTCTTACCAAAAATTGGAGGAATCATAGATGGCACTTGTTTTTCTGACACCCCTTTTACCAAGGATAAAACATCCTCGGTAATTGTGGAAAGTTTGTCAGCATTACTGATGAAAAAATAATTTGGTTGATAAGATACTGTTTGCAGTTCAAGAGTGTCAGCATTTGTTATACCGATACTTAATGGAATGACTCCTTTTTCTTTCAGGACTTTGACTGGTCCTCTAACATCATCCATAGACCGTCCAGCACTTAGCAGAATCAAAATCTGTGGTATGTGCTCTGACTGTCTACTCCCTGAGCGGACAGTAAAGACATTATCGTTTACATATTGTAGGGCTGCACCTGTATAAGGGTTTCTTCCACCTTGGTGCCTCAGTTGTTGAATACTGTTAATAACATCTTGTTTAGATGAATGTGTATTCAAAAAGAAATGAACAGTAGTGTTTTCACTGTACTGGACTACAGACATCCGGTCTCTGTTCTGCCCTATGTTCAGTCTCTCTGCCAATAACTGGACAAAATGTTGCACATTTGAGAAGCTTTCTCTTGTGTTGCTGGAGCCATCAAGTAAAAACACAACATCTCTTTTTCCTTTATCTGCTGTGAAAAAAAAGATATAAAAGTGTACAAAGATATAAAAGTGTCCACACTATTACACTAGCCAATAGTGTAATACAGTTACCATGACAACTTTTCCAAATGCAGTTAAGATATTTTCTACATAAAACTGAAAAATGAATCCCTCAAACCCCCTTTTTGTTTCAGAAATGTAGTCTGGTGCCAAGTACAGTATAACTATATTTAAACTCTTGTTTCACAAATGAAACATGTCTCAAAATAATATTTTAGTAGTTAAAACACTCTTACCTAACTTAGTTGGTGGTAGCTTCCTTGGCTGATGAGGTACTCTTTTCATATAGGACATAAGTTCCTGCTCAACATTTGGAAGGTCATCAAGCTGAGATACTGTAAACGTGTGACTGGGACTAAATGATATCATCTGAAGCTGAATAATGTCTGCAGTTTGAGTCCCAATGGTGAATGAAACAACATTTTCTTGTTTTAGTTCTGCTACTGGACCTCGAACATCATCTTGGGACCTCCCACCAGTTACAAGAATAAGAATCTGAGGAACACCCTCTAAGTGTCTACTTCCAGAGGATGTAATAAAGACATGGTTTTTAACAAAATGAAGAGCTGCCCCAGTGTTAAGGGGACTTCCTCCTTGGTGTTTCAGGCTTTTAACTGAATTGAGAACATCTTTCTTTGAGAAGTGTGAATTTAAAAGGAAATTAACCCGAGCCTGATTGCTGAATTGGACCACAGACACACGGTCTCTACTTTCTTCAACATTAAGTTTTTCCACAATTCTCTGAACAAACTGACGTATGATTGGAAATCCATCTCTAGTGTTATCAGACCCATCCAGCAGAAACACAACATCCCTCTGTGCTGCATCTAATTCAACTGAGACAGAAATGAAATTATTTCATTAAAATGCAAAACTTTTAAATGAAGGTCTTATACTTTATTTGGAGAAAAATTTTTTAAAAACTTTCAAGCAATACCATTTTTACATTTTAGCATAAGTAATAAATATTTAGTTTTATGTCTGTTAAAATATTAGAATGTTATGTTTCTATTAGAATGAAAAAACAGTCTTCACTGTGAATATATTGTGTTAGCAAATCATAGATTTGTTTGTGACTGAAATCTATGAAGAAACTGATTAGCCACTCAGGCAAGCAGAAGTTGGAGGCAGGAGATTTCTGCTTATGGAATATCACCAATGATTAGGAAATCATTGACTCAAGAAAGAGCTTAAGTTGGAGGGTAGTCTTCACAATGAAGGAATATTCCAGGTCAAAAACTATGGACGTTCCAGTCAGAAGTAAAAGAGAAGAATGCAGCCAAATATAATTTTTTTAGAAGCAAAACAGATCTTGTCAATATGACAAGACCGAAGATTGAATCCAATACATCAAGCAGAGCAACAAGCTGTTTTTTATCAAAGAATATTTCTTACCAATAATAGTGGGGGGCTCGATACCCATTTTGGATTTGATAAAAGACAGGATTTCTGGCTGTATAGATAAGAGTTCACCAAAGACTGGTAAATTAAAAAGAAATCTAGATGAATATGCTATGCTCTCAAGCTCCTTCTGAACGGCATTTTTCATCCCAATAGCAATGGAAAAAATTCCAAAAGATTTGAGATCTTCAACAGAAGCTTCCACATCATCACTAGACTCTCCACCTATCATTGTAATCACAAGCTGTTGAACTCCATCCTCAATTCTGCTTCCAGACGCAGCAGTAAAAACGCTGGACATTACATACTGCAGTGCTGCACCAGTATTTAGCGATTTTCCACCCTTGGGTCTGAGGTTTCTTATGGCGTACATCATATCCTTCTTGTTCTTGTGAGTATTAAATACAAAATGTGCCAAAGTATCTTCGCTGTACTGCACTACAGCAATGCGAACATTGTCCCCATCAATGTCCAGATCCTCGACCATTCTTCTAATAAACTCACGGATAGCAGGCAGTCCATTTCTGGAGTTGTCCGAGCCATCAAAGAGAAAGACTATATCTCGTTGATGGTTTCCTGTGTTGGCCGGGGTGTCAGGATAGACAGACAAATGAATTGTTGATTCAGTTGATAAATGAATGGGTATTAAGAGGCAAAAATCAGACTAAAAGACTATCAGGAGCACAGTTTTACATTACAGGGTAATGTAAATAGTAACAAGAACATCTAAATACAAACATCTCAACTTGTATTTTGAGATGCTAAACAAGGCAATACATGGACTGTGAACTGCCAAAAGAAATAGTAGATTGAACACATTTTCAAAATAAAATGTGTCAAGTGAAGAAATGACAGAAATAAGAAATGACTATGGAAAAGTTGATGCTCCAAAAGGAGGACCCAAGAGCAAATTTTTCAGCTGTATAAAACATTTTAATGCCATAATAATAATCAATGCAAAGTGAATACAAAGAACAGAAATGTTTACATAGACAGGCAAGAGCTCTTACCAACTATGTCAGAATTTCCAGTGTTTGAAATGCTGCCCAGGTCTTTGGAAACCCTCTTTAAAGAAAGCAGCTGTGAAACCAGTTGTGGCCCAGCAATGGAAAGGTCATCAAAACTGCTGAACTGGTGTGTGAAACTGGGCTGCAGTGAAACTTTGTTCAGCTCATTTGGATCTGCATTTCCCACACCAATGCTCATTGTTACTACTTCAAGATCTTTTAAAGCCATGGCAGGGCCTGTCACTTCATCACTAGAGGGCCTACTACTTAATAAAATCAGTATCTGTGGAACCCCTTGAAGTCGTCTGCTCCCAGATGAGGAAGTGAACACCTGGTGCCTCACAAACTGCAAGGCAGCCCCAATCTTTGCCCTTTTTCCACCCTTGTGTTTTAGCATTTTTAAGGTATTTAGAATATCATCTTTCCTTAGAAAGGTATTGAGATAAAAATTCACTGTAGAATCATCACTGTACTGGACCACAGAAACTCTGTCTTTGCCCTCTTCCACACTGAGTTTCTCCACCACTCTTTCAACAAAGTCATGAATTGCAGGGAAGCCATTTTTAGAATCATCAGAACCATCCAGCAGGAATACAACATCTTTTGCTATTTCACCAACATGAACTAAGACAGTAAGCAATAAGAAACGGTAAAAAACAGAACAACACAGCCTCTGGCAACCACACAAAACAATTTTGCTGATAAAAGCCAATTAAAACTTGTCTTACCTTGTTCAATAATGACCTCCAGCTCTGCCTTTGGTAGACTCACAATTCTGTTGAGCTTATGCTGAACTGTGTCGAGCTGACTGAATTCCTTTACATTGAAAGCAAATGATGGATTGTGAGAAATGTCCGCAATCTGCTTGGCATCTGCATTTTTCACCCCAACACCAAAAGGTACTACTCCTTCAGTCTTTAAGGCACGAGCAGGTTCCTTTACACTATCCCTTGATTTCCCTCCTGTCAGTACAATCAAAAACTGAGGGACATTTTGGGCTGCTCTACTGCCACGAGATGGTGATAAAATATTGTCTTTCATGAATTTTAAAGCAGCTCCAGTATTCAGACTCCTTCCACCAGCTGGGGTCAATCCTCTAAGAGCCATCAAGACTTCTTCTTTAGTTTTGTAGGTGTTTAAGTAGAAATTGGGTGTTGTTCTGTCACTGTGTTGAACAACAGCAACTCGTACTTTATCAAAACTAACATCAAGGGGCTCGATGACTTTAATTATAAAGTCACGGATGTATCCAAAGTCTCCTCTAACATCATCAGAGCCATCTATCAAAAAGGCAACATCTCTCTCACCATCAGCAACTGGAGTAACAGCTGAAAAAAAAATCCAACATGATACAGTACATTATAGTATATAAACTGTAAAAAATATTCAGTTCAATAAAATGTCAGTAAAAATGGTCCAGTAGATTTTATACAAATTTATTATGTGAAACTTAACAATAACTTAATTGAGTTATTGACTTTATAGCTGTTATTTGTGTTAATGTTAATTTAAAATGTTTGGAATAAAAAGTCATTTTATTCATGAAAAGCATTGACATATTACTTGAATAATATTAAAAAACCTAGAGAATTTTGTGTGAATACTAAGTAATATAAATAATAATTTGTGACCCCGCCAGGGAAAACCAGGCCAAAGTCACTGGGCAATTTACTGAAATATCGTGTCAATATCGTGTCACTAACATTAGCGACAAAACTTAGCCACTCTGTATTATTGCTGTAAATGAAAGATAACAGTCTCAGATATCTATTGTAGTACATATTTTGATCAAAAATGAAACTTAAATTCACAAAAAAGTTGTTTTGAAAAAAACAAATTTTGAAAAAAAAAAAGACTTTGGCCTGGTTTTCCCTGCCGGGGTCACATTTATTTATAATAACACTATTTTACAAGCACTTCCTATGTGCATTTTTTGTTGCTTCTTTTAAATCAACAGCTGTTTAGAAGAGCTTCCATAGTAATAATTGTACAGAGTAGTAATATAATAGTATTGCTTGTAATCTGTTGCCTCAGTTTTATTGAGTTGATATATTGTAACATTTTAGTGTATGGTGTATTAGTTATATTATAAATGTTACAGTGAAAAGATCTAACTCACCAGGCTCGCCTACAACTGTGATGAGTGGTGTCATAATTACTTCAACAATGCTTGGCAGGGCAGCAAAGTTCTGCTCATAGTACGCCAGATTTGGAACAAAAGCAACAGTCTTCAGTTCACTTTCTGCCACACGTCCAGCTCCAACAGCAAAAGTCAGTACCCCAGCCAGTGCAACTTGGTCAGCAACTCTCTTGACTTCATCTTGAGACGGACCACCAGTGATCAGTACCAGTACCTGTTGGACCCCCTGACTTCTTCGAGAACCAGCTGAATCCTTAAAGTGGTTTGCTACAGCATACTGAAGTGCCGCTCCAGTGCGTAGCACGTTTCCTCCCATTGGCTGTAACTGAGCAATGTTAGCAAGCACATCTTGTTTAGTGCTGTGAGAATTCAGATAGAATTCTGTTCTCTGCCTGTCAGCAAACTGCATCAGGCCAATGCGCACTCGCTCAGGACGCACGTCAAGCCGGTTAACTATATTGGAGATGAAGTCCCGTACTGCAGGCAGGTTAGCATTTCCAACATTGTTGGATCCATCGACCAAGAAGACTATGTCCCTGATTACTCGTTGAGTCTGGATAGTTGTTATTTCAATTTCTGTTGGAAAATGAAAGTTGTATGAAACATAGAAGTATGAAGTATATTTCACATATTAAAAATTAAAATCATTACACATATTTAGGAAAGTCACAGGTTACTGGGTTGGAGTTTTTTGAACCAGCAGTCTGTTTTGTTTATCAAGAAAGACTGATTTTTTAATGACAGATTAAAGGATTGTAGTTTTTCTTAAACTTCCTTTCTATAAATTTCTATAAATTCTTTATTTAGGCTGTGTTTCTTTATCTGTTTCTAATGAGGCATAAATTAATTAAAATAAAATATTGAACAGAAAACAAAGTAGGTTAGCTTTGTTAATGAAGAGTACAGTCCTCTCTTTATGGTTATAAAAAAATGCCTCTCAGCTAAAACAAAATTTGGTTGTTTTTCTTGTGGTTGTATGGCTATAATGTGGTTGTGGAGATTACCTGGCTCAGTTGGTGTCTCTGTTACAACAACACCTGAAAGTGTAGACAATGGAGAGACAATCTGTTTGGGATTGCGAAGTAAAATACGGAAGTCCTTCAGCATGAACACCAAACTCTCATCAAATGCTATCTGCTTCAGTTCATCTTCATTAGCATTTCTGGAGCCAACAGCCAGGGTCAGTACTCCCATTCTCTGTAGGGCCTCTGCTGGTTGTTGGACGCTGTCTTTGGATTTTTTGCTGGAGATGAGCAACACAAGCTGTGGCACTCCTTCTTGAAAGCGACTGCCTTTCTCAGGTCTCAGCATATTGGTCCTAACAAAGTCCAAAGCAGCTCCAATGTTGACATCAGCTGATGGTTTAGGTTTAATTTGGGCCAGGGCTGAGATTAAGGTTTCCTTTGAGTTATATGAGTTCAGATCAATCTCAAGTCTTGGGGTGTTGGAAAACATAGCCACTCCAATTTGCACTTCATCTGGTCCAATTGGCATAGTGTCAATGAATTTTTTGATGAATTCTCGTACTGCATTGACAAATGTGCCTCCCATAGTGCTGTCAATGAGGAATATTATGTCCCTCTTCGAAACAGCCAAAGCTGAAATAAAAAAGCCAGAGTAAACAACATTACACTTTTGCTCTCCTATAGGAGTTCATGTAAACTATACTACTCTTTATTAAATACAGAGAAAATAATTTACTAAGGTCAAAGTAAGCATTGTTGTTTGTCTTTTTCTACTCCTATTAACCATCTTATATACGTGTCACTGTGATTTGAATGAACTTTTTAGGACTGTGAGACCTTTCTCACCTTAGTTATTTGTATGAGAGTATTATTTGTGTAAGTTTATTTTTTCACTTTTATTATTTCTTGTTTCATTGTAAATGAAATATTGTCAGCAATTCTCATTAAATTGGGCAAAATATTACTCACATAGAAATCAAGGCTCTAACTCATCTTCAGGCTGAATTCTGTTATTGCTATTTCTTCTGATATTCCTGAGACATTCTCAATGATGTAGGCTAGGCCCTGTTATCCTGAGCATAACACTTTCATGTTAATAAGTGAACTTTATTATCAAATGGACTTTTACATCTAGATACTGTACTTTACAAACAGCATTTTAATCAAATAAAAGCCTTGTGGCTAGGGATGAAGCCTTGTCTGATACTCCTTTCAGACAAGTAACAGGTCGAAATGTGTGACCTTAGGAGGCACTCTTTTGTTATTTCTGTTCACATGGACAAGCGCACTACGCAGATTATGTATCTAGATGCAGTTTTAAATAATCAACGCTCTTGTTTACCTTTAATGTTCACGTTGATAATTAAGTTCGTAGACAGGAACATCTGTACTCATTATATTCTGTAGTAACACAACTAACTCTGAGATCTCTCTCTCTCACTCACACAGATGAGATATGTATGTGTGTGTGTGTGTGTGTGTGAGAGAGAGAGAGATAGAGATCAGTTAGTTGTGTTACTGCAGAATATAACGAGTACGTTTTACAGATGTACAGAAAGTGAACATTAAATGTAAATAAGAATGTTGATTATTGCCAAGCTTTCCAAGCGCTGTGAAAATATTTAAAACTGCGTCTAGACACATAATCTGCGTAGTGCGCTTGTGCATGTGAACAGAAATACCGAAAGAGTGCCTCCTAAGGTCACAAATCTTGACCTGTTACTCATCTAAAACGAGTATCCGGTTCATCCCTACGTTTGGCTTACATTGTAGATTACATTGTACATGAAAAGACCCACAACACTCAGGTGACCATTTTTCATTGTGGAAATCCTGCTTATTTAGCATGTTTAAAAGTTTGGATACACTTGCAGGTTATTTATTTAAATGGATTAAAAACAGGCATTGGTTATTATAAAGAGGATCAAATAATAAATAATAGATTAATAATAATAAATCGGTTAATAATAATAGGTTAAAGGTGATTGCTCATTTTTAAATGGGTTGAATTCAATTCAGGTTATTAAATTAGACTGAATGATAACGTTACTTCTTTAAATTACATTTGTGAAATATATTTGGTTAAAACTACATTTTAGTCACTGACATTTATTTATGAATTTATTTCTTTAATTTGTGTTCAGTTCGTGATTATATGGGTTGTTCTCAACTTGATAACACCTCCCATAATTTATCCACTAGACTTTTTGTGCCATCGCAAGTGCAGATGTTGTCGTGTTCTGCCCATGCATTATGTGAGAACATGGTGGATAGACAGATTATGGGTCACACATGAAAAAGTATAATATCTGTATCTGTATCACTTAACTATTATTAACAATTATTTAGTTATTTTGTAAAAAGGGACACATTTTGCATTTGATGTTTCATGTTTTAACATGAACAAGCTCTCATAATCAAAGCACGTTTGAAAATGCTGTGTAAAATTTCTATTCGAATGGACAATCCATTTTACTGTTTCACAAATTTTTCACAAATGTTTCAGCAAAATTAGAATAACACCCCACAGAACAATTTCATCTGAAGGAACTTCACAAGAGCTTGTTAAATTAATGGAACTTCACTTCCTGCTGATTCTGCTGTTTTAATGTCTCAGTACTTAAGATTTTCTTAGTGATACTTTTGTACTGTTATACAAATGTTACACTTATTATTGTTTATATGTTTTTTCTGTTCCATTTCACAACAGTAAGGTTACTTCTGTTTTCAAATGAGTTTAAACCACAATATAACACTCAATATATTAAAATCACAAAATATAAAACCCATCTTAAATCAATATGAAAATATACCAGTCACTGGACCACCAGTGACTGAAAGTAATTTAAATAATAATAATAATAATAATAATAATAATAATAATAATAATAATAATAATAATAATAATAATAACATAGTAATAATCACAACAAATAATTCTTCCACCAAGCCAGACTATAGTTCATTAACAGAGGACTATTGCTGCTGAGCAACATAATACTTTGTGACATGTGAGGGAAGTTTTACTTTGATACATTTTGGTACTATTTTGTCAATACTTGTACAAGATAACCAGTTATATGTTTATGCTGCAAATTATACTCGAAAGTGCATATGTGACATTTCTCTGCAATGTATGGGACACTTCTAAGCTAAACAGGTGTCAATAACGTTTCATGCGTATGAGCTTTTAAGCAGGATAAAATGAGGCGCAAAATATTTTCTTTGAAATACTGATGCTACTATCTTTTTGGTTCTGCTAGGTCCTCGGTATGGTCTCGGGTGACCTGAAACCACAAGCAAAGCACTGAAGGGGCTAGCATATGCACAAAGAGTCAGTTCTACTCTGGCTTCCATGCAAAGTGGAAAAGGGAAATCACCCACCTGCCCCTGGTTGGCAGATTTCGGTGCAAGGGAGAGGGTTTAGGTTGGGAGGAGGAGATTCTCTATTAACTTTGACATGCCAAAGCTTTCCCAAATAAAGATACCTGCATATTAAAGATTTATTTTGTGTCCTCATCCTGAATTTCCTTTACAATTGTCATCATGAACAGGATTACAACAGAATGTACAAAATGAGTTTCATAATATTGTAAAGTTCTGACAATACTTTGTGACAATGAATGACAAACAGGCACTGTGTGAAGAGAATTTTTGAGGACCAAAGTCAATAAGGTATAAATTAGGGTCTCTTATTAATTGATATCTTGAGTGGTTGCTTTCAGATGTCATTCAATGGATTTATGCTATCTTGATTGACATCTGAGAGCAAGCATTCAATTATATAATATTTCCCTAATAATATATAAAAGAATATTATCTCTTTTGGATTGTATCTTGCATAGATAATTATCTGATTTATTTTGGGGTTCTGAACTGTATTACTGAACAATTACATATTGGTCTTATACATCATAAGTTGGAAAAAAATAGAAAATGGAAAATGGTAAATGGATATAATTGACTAAGACATATTTTGTGACAGATTTAAAATTTCATTCAATCAGAAGAATGATCTGTTTTATAATTCATCAGCTCCATTCAATTATCTGCCATTCAGCACTACAGTACTCTCTCAACATGTCAATTATTATTATTATTATTATTATTATTATTATTATTATTATTGTTGTTGTTATTGTTATTATTATTGTTTTTTATTATTATTATTGTCATCATAACTTCTTACAATTAAAAGTAAAGATAAAGAACACCTAGTGTGATGGTTAGAATGAATTATTTGACATTTAGAGATTTGGAATGCCCCTTTAGTATAATTACATACCTTCTGTGAACTCAGGCTGCATCACAATGCTGCGTTGGACCACCCCATTAATATACGGCAGCAGCTGATCACCAAAACTGGCCACTGTTCTCACATCAGGAGCAGACAGAACAAAAGATCTGTCTGTTGCGACAGCCTGCAGCTGGGCACTAGCTGACTCGCCCATGCCAATACCAAAGGTGAACACACTGGCCTGCTTTAATGCCCTCTCACCCTCACTGATATCATCAGTGGACTCCCCAGCACTGATAATTACCAAGGCCTGGGGCACCCCCTCCTCTGCCCTGCCCCCTGCATCTGTGCCAAACAGACTCTCAGTCACCTGCTCCAAAGCTGCCCCAAGATTAGAATCAGTTCCACCTAGGAAATTAAGCCCTTGCACAGTATTCAGGATGTCCCTTTTGTTGTCAAAGCTATTGAGATAGAACTTTATCTCTGGGTCAGCACCATACAGCACAAGGGCTACCCGGACCGTGTCCCTGCCCACATCAAGCCCTTCGATCACTCGGAGAGCCAAATCACGGATGAAAGGGAAGTTGGCAGCTCCGATGTTGTCTGATCCATCAATTAAGAGTACAAGGTCAGCTGAATCTTGGGCTTTAAAGGAGAGAACGAGAGAAAGAAACAAACAAAGCAAAATGCAAAATGTGAGGGTTAAAAATGAAGGAGAGAGGGAAGAAGGAGCACGCACATGACTGCATTGAGACAGTCATGGATCTTCACAACAAACACATCATACTGCATGTGAACTGAACCAATGAAGATGTTAAATATGTTTATTTTTTAATCATTATTATTATTACATTATTAGTCATTTTACATTTACCTGAATGTACGCAATGCATATATTTTAAATTTTTAATAATAAAAATTCACTTTTACTAACTTCAAGAAGGTAGGTGAATGATTTATGTCATTTTAATTTGTTGTTTGAGAGTAAAAATTTTGGATTCACCCATTAAATTGAACATTTTCCATGATAACACATACTTGTATTTCTTAATATTCTCAATCTCCTATGGTAGAAGGGTGAGGTAGCACAGTGTCACTGCTTTTTAGCTTAGTTTTGATGTTCTCCAATGTTGTTGACAGTGAGTTTATAGGCTTTAGTACAGCTCTTTACTCTTCACCAGAAGTTTAGCACGTGATGTAGGAATATTGCAAATATGTGCTGTTGCAGTTATTTCACTAATGCTGTTTAAAGACATACCTTTGTTAAAAATTGTTACACATATTTCACATTCTCATGTGGTATTTATGCATAGGTATATATTTATGCATTCTGTGATGCCTTGTATAAAATATCTGCTAAACATCTGGTGGAGAGATCTGCTAAACATCTTATATAAAAAGTATTCACACCACTATTAAAATCCCAGGTTTTAATGTGACCAAGGTGACTAATTTCTGAAACCTTTTCCATCTTCAGTATGACCACTAATCTATACAATTCAATTGAAACACAGACTGAAATTGTTGAGGGGAAAAAAACATTTAAATAATGTGGTTGCATAAATATTAACACCCTCTTATAATTGGGGGTGCAGCTGTGTTCAAAATTAACTAATCATATTCAAACTCATGTTAAAGTAGTTAATACACAACTGCCTTCATTTAAAGTGATTCTTATTAACCCCATGTAAAGTTAAGCTATTTTAGTATGATTTTCCTGATATTTACTACTGTGGAACACAGTGGTAGTAATCAAAAAGTGGATAAAATTTAGCACAACAGTGACATTTCCAAGAACTGGACTTCTTTCCAAAGTTGTTGAAAAGACAAAAAGAAAGCTGGTCCAGGAGGCTGCCAATAAGAATAAAGCAATTTTAAAGGAGTTGCAGGAATTTCTGGCAAGTACTAGTTGTATAGTATATTTGACAGCAATCTTATTTTCTTCATATGTCTTGGCTGTGGGGTAGCAAGACAGAAGCATTATCTTATAAAGAAAAACATCCAAGCCTGACTGTTTTATATGGGAAAACATGTTACAGTCTGATGAGACCAAGGTCGTACTGGCCATAATTCCAAAAGGTATGTTTGAAGTCTGATAGACTCCTACCCAAAAAGACTGAATAATGTCATACATTCAAAGGGCACTTCAACAAAGTATTTGTTTAAGGGTGTGCATATTTATGCAACCACATTAGTTTCTTTATTTGTATTTTTCCATCCTAAAGTACTTATTTTTCAATGGAATTATACAGATTATAGGTGACATTAAAGGTGGAAAAAGTTCTGAAATTCTTCATCTTGGTCTGCTTTTTAAAATCACAAACACCTCGTATTTTAACAAGGATGTATATACATTATATACCCACTGTAAGCTCACTTTCATCAACATCAGTAAGATATCAAAACAGGTAAAAAGTGAGGACAGTGTCCAACCTCTACCACAGAAGTTTGAGTATCTGGAGCAGCAGCATTTATATATTCATTTTCATATTCATATTTACAGAAGCTGATACTGTTTTATTTCCCAATTCATATTCATTCATATCATATGGTTGTAATTTTAATTTCATTCATTCAGTCATTCGATTGTAATTTTAAACTGTAATAGTAAAAAATCATAAACATGTTAAATGTAAGACTGAAGTTTGCAAAATAGTTTATGCTTATCCCTTATTCTGTCTCAAATCAAACAAAACATTATTTATGCTCTCAGTTAATTATGCATATTTGTCATTTATAAATACTTAATAAATGTATATACAGTTGTTGGAATAACAATGTAGGTATATAATTGGCATTGATGTAATCTAAATTCCAACCTTGTCTATTTTAATTATAAAACTGACCATATACACATTCAGATCCTGCAGTGTCTGTCTTGTTTTTTGTTGGTCATTTTTGATCATCTTCATCTTGTATTCAGTCACATCATGCAGACTCATGTTACAGAATATGATCATAACAGTACCAGTCATGACCCTCTGTCTCATCTTTACATTAAATTGCACAATATTTTCAATTTAATGTCACAAATCTATAGTAAATGAAGAATATCGAATAATCTTTAGTGTACTTGTTAATTTAATGGAAAGATGAAAACACACAGGTTCATCACTGTATTCAGCTTTCTTTCACATTTACATTAAAGGCAGAAGCTTGTAATCAAACACACAAAGAATCAGACATTGAATCACAATCAGACACTGAGCTCACAAGACAAAGCTGTGCTGGAGGTTAGCTGTTGTCAAACAGTAGCTGAGTTTATAAAATCTTGTATTAATTATATTGTAAAACATGGAGGATGAGGTTCTGTAGGGGATTTTTCTGTGGTACAGTTGGTAGATTGATGGGCTGATAGATGGAATTATAAAGGAGAGAGAGATCAGATAGATGGACTTATTAATATTTACATATATAAAACATCTATCATTTTAGGAACTGAATTATCATTAAATTGGCATTTGTCTGAAGAGTGGCATCACTTCATTACTAAAAACAAACTCTATTAATGATCCAACATGCAGAAATGTGTGATTTATGGAGGAAAAGTGATGTTAACAGTGCAGTGAATGGTTAATAAGGGTTATTTTGTGTAACTGACCACTGGCTGTTGCTGAGGTATGGTAGAGTAAAACACCTCTAGTTTTAATCTCTGTATTTGCTTTAATCACAGCAAAACATCAACATTGAATCAACAATCAATATTTTATATGTAATTCATCATTAGAACACAGATAACCTCTGAAAGAACTGATTCAGTTCTAAGATTTTGCTGTGATTCAGTTTACTGGAGCTCCACATTCCATTTCATTTAATTAGACTGTTTTTTAAACACCATCCCATATGCAGGTAAACTGACATCTGAAACAGCACACCATTAAGTACAAAATGGTGCACACCATTAACAAAAGTAAATCACAACTTTTAAATAACTGATCATCACCACAGAAACTTAACTGTGATAAGAAAATATCACATAATAATTAATCATTTTAATAATTGATTTAGATCCTTTTCAGTACCAACCTTGTCACTGACAAAGTAATGTGTTACTTTTAAAAGTCACTGATTTATTTAGTTAAATGAGAACAATGCATGTTAACTTACCATCCTGAGCATCAAGTTTTGGGACAACACCAAACAACAGCACACCCAGGAGGGTGAACAATGTCAAAAAGCGATATTTCGACATGGTTCCCACAAGCACCAGAGGACGCCTGAAAAGAGACAAAGTTACAATTTAGTATTCTCGTATTACCAAACGATTAATACATCAACAAATATGTACAAATGATTAAATAAATAAATTTGTAAATTATACAAATTGACTTAAACATAACAGTGACTTATTGGTTGTGGGTAAAGTTGTAGCAGCTAATTCTGTTTACTGTAGCTGATGTTTGTTAACATGAAAATATTTAAGGTTAGATATTTTTGGCAAATATTTTTTACACTACCGCTCAAAAGTTTGGGATCACCCAGAATTTTCCATGACAATCTATACTTTTCTGAAATAAATAATTTATAAATATATTATTTCAGAAGGGCCCTATTATTTATTTATTTATAGACTATAATATAATGTCAACAAATGCTGCTGCTCCAGATACTCAGTCTTCTATGATAGAAAGGTGAGGTAGGACAGTGTCACTGTACTTAGTTCAGAACTTGTTGATGGTGAGTTTAGAAGAGTTTAGAAGCTTTACTCCAGCTGTTTAATCTCCACCAGAAGTTTAACACATTGTGTGTGAGACATCACTGGACATGACTCTGTCCTACCTCACTCTTCTAACATAAATGTTTGAGTATCTGATGCAGCAGAATTTGTGGATTTTATCATAAAAACAAAAACATACAGAAATAAAAGTCCAAGTTGTCACAGATGTTTAGTTTAATGTGTGATCCCAAACTTTTGAGCTTTAGTGTGTATCACTTATATATCACTATATCTTCAGTTTAAAAAAATAAATGACTCCAACTTAAAATTATTAAGCATCTGATTTACTCACATTTTGTAAGTTACTCAAATTTTAAGAGTGATGATTGCTGCAATTATAAATTTATATGTCTATTTATGGAGTCTAAAATGTTAGTTAAACTTAAATCAATAGTCGACTCAGCTTACTTTTCTCTCAGATATGTAATCATAAACTGATATTTTAAATAGGCAGAACTTGATATATCAAATAAAACTGAAATGCTTGTTGCACATGGAAACAGCAACAAACTAGCAAACAACCGTGTTAATTTAAAGCTGCTGAAATAAAGACAAATCAATATATTTTTATTGACATTTATTAACAGCAAAAACACTTTTTCTGTAAATTTGCAACAAATGACTAAATATGTAGTTTACCCACAAGACAGCTGCACTACAAACAAATCTATATTTAAAACATAGGTCACAATATTAACAGGATTTTATTGGTACATAATCATTGTAGTGTTCAGAGCAGTCTTGTTGCAATTGCAGTCATTTAATTATTGCATTACATATTGTTATAGCAATTAATTATAGCAATTATAATAATGTAATTACTTAATCACTGTAACACAGGGAATATGTTGTTTTGTAATAATATTTTGCATTAGTGTTGTTCAAAATATTAATAATAATATCTAAATGGTCAAAATTATATTCTTACCTGGTTGCTGTAGGGTTATGACTAAAGTACTATCACAATGTGCAAATCAGGTAACATGAGTTATGGATGATGATTGTGTCTGCACTTAGTTTGAGGAAACAGCTATGCAGGAAAAGTAAGTTAACTAATCTCACCGGACAGCAAATCATGACAATTTTTTTTTCGCCTTTACTTACATTACTTTCTAATTTAATATTCAGTATCGTATACACAGGATATATTTTTCACATTTTGTCAGACTACATTTTCTGAAGTCTTATATTCTTGCCAAAAATTACTTTATTTTCCTTCATTTCCTCATCACAATGCTTTAGCAACCATGCAAAATCAGCCATAATGTCATTATACTTGTTGAGTGTCGGTTTCAAATACTTATATAACATCTCTGCTTATAGTGGCCTCTGAAGGAGTATTCATCTGCAGTCCCTCAGACAAGCCCCTGGCTGGGCAAAACCCTTTAATGGACTTAAGCCTTTAGCTTCAAAATCCCCAATTCCATAGAGGGCAGAGCTCTCTCACACACACAACAGCAGAGAAACACAGTAGAGCCTACATTAAAAAACAAAGTTTATTTATCTGTTTTTCTGCTTTGTACTGCACCTGTTACCAATGTTATAACAACATAATGCAGATTCATGTCACAAACACTATACATACTGATCAAAGATGAAAAAAATAATTTTGTTAGCTTATGCATCAGCATATTATTCAAATTTGTCAGTTCCATCTTAAATGGTGCAGAAGGCTGGCACTGCTAGCACTACACTAACCCTGCATCATTTAAGGTGGAACTGAGAATTCTAATTCTCTCTCTCTCAGACACCGACACACAGCATCTTATGCCACAGATGTCTCATTTAAGGTGGAATTAACAATTCTAATACTTTATCCCTCTCTCTCGGATACATACACACACCACATCTTATAACACTGATGTCTCATTTAAGGTGGAATGGACAATTCTAATTCTCTCTCTCAGACACATACACGTAACATTTTATATCACTGTCTCATTTAAGATGGAATGGACAATTCCAATTCTCTCTCTCTCTCTCTCTCCTCTCAGACACAGACACATAGCATCTTATACCCCCGATGTCTCAATTAAGGTGGAATGGACAATTCTAATAATGGATTTCTCTCTGTCTCAGATACATCCACACACAGCATCTTATATCACTGATGTCTCATTTAAGGTGGAATGGACAATTATAATTATCTCTCAGACACAGACACACATTATCTTATTCCAATGATGTCTCATTTAAGGTGGAACAGAAAGTTGGAAAAAGACAAGTTTTAGAAGATACATATCCAGTCTATAAAAAACAATCTCACTGTAACACAGCCAAAACAGCACAATAGCACAACATGGCAAAGAAAAGACCACAGCAGTACAAAAAAGATAAAAGTTCATATTTTGCCAAACCCATCAAAAGTAACCTATAATCCACTGTTTTCTGTTGATGTCTAGCTATGTGCATATGTAAAATGGTCATCTAAGTTCAAACTCGTGGGTGGGGTTACACTTTTCTGGGTGTGGCTTTCTTTATTGCACAATAAGAGTAGTGAAATCCTGAACTAATAGCCTAAATCAGTCTAAAATATAATAAATAATTTTAGGCTTTAACATTTATGCCTTATTACTTAATGCTATCATTTAATAAATATATGATTATATATAAAATTATATATATATATATATATATATATATATATATATATATATATATATATATATATATATATATATATATATATGTATAATTAATTATACAAGTAAATAATTAATTATAATGAATGTACAATTAATAACAAATGATTTATTTAGCCCCATTTTCTTTTTTCTTTTTTATATGATGAAAACAAAACTTAATCTGGTTTCACCCAGTCCCAGTCTCTGACTTAACTCAAACTTGACTTCTAAAAGTTTTGGTGTTGGTCAAAGGACTTGATGTGTCCCAGTCTTGATCTTGACACAGACTCAACTCTACAACACTACTTACAGCCATGTCCTGGGGGATATTTCACAAAGCAGGATTTCTCACTTTAGATAAGGTAACTTTATCCCAAAGTTAGGCTGTCCAACAGGAAAAGAACAGCAGGGCATTCCCATTGTATCCCCAACTTTTTAATGTTAGCAGCTGATTGAGAAATTCTGCTTTAAGGAATATCCCCCAATTATCAAACACAACTAAAGCAAAACTATTAATATCAGTAAGAGAGCAGAGGATTTTTAAATGCAGTTCAGATAATAATGCTTGAACATTAAATACAGTAATGTATTGTTAACAATATTGGTCTACTCTATTGGTCAGTTTGGTCTGTTCTCTTGTTTTTCACAAGCTATTTTTTGTGCAATTAGTAGTCAAATATATACACAGAACTGACATATTAATATCAGCATAACTATTTATGAAGAAACTACTAATTTATGTATTTATGTAATAACTACTAATCCTCAGCTGTGTACAGTGTAAACATGAGAAAGATAAGACAATATTTCTATTCATATCCAGCATATTTAAGAAATGCACAAAATTCCTCTAAACAAAAGGAACTCAATTATTGATATGAAGAATAGTATTTGTCAGTTAAATAATAAAAAGTTTAAACTGATGACTAACACATTTATTACCTCAAACAAATCATAAATGTCAATTCTATTCTGAAAGTCTTGTTTAAAAAAAAGAAGTTTTCTTTGGCATATCTTTGCTGCACCACTTGCTGAGGATTTCCAGTTTCAAAATTACAGATAAAGAGGGGGGTCGAAAAGCCATATGTTTGAATTAAACCTAATTCCTCACTCCAGGCTATGCTTTAGGATGTAAGCAGACCTGATAAGCATTGGTAATGTGACTCACCACTACCCTCTGGTGGCTAATTGTGTATTTTGACTGATTTAATTTCTTTATATGATTTCCAATACAGTTGTAAGATGACTCTACCAGGATACCATTTACTAGTATGAATTTCTTTAATGTCTGTTCCCTTAAACATTTCTATCCTGAGACTCATCGCATTCTCTGACAACATTAATTATTCATATGTATAGGAATGAAAACATTATGAGCACAATAAATTCTTATATTCTTTCGTCACACAATTCAGCTTACACAGTGGATGATTTGCAAATTTAATTGCACTGGTTACTGAGCTCAAACTTGGAGCAATGAGTAATTTCAGCCACAAACATCTGGTTCTGCTTGCCTGAGCTCTAACTCTCCCAGGTTTCCTTGACCATCTGGCTCAGATTGTGGAAAAAATGTCTCACTTAGTCTTCTCTTTACTGCTCAGAGGGCGTGATTTAACTACCATACAGAGCACTAAGCAAAATGGAGAGCATCCTTACATCAAATGTTTTCTAGCACTCTTAGCAATGAAAACTAGTACACCAATAAGTACACCAGAACCACCTGTATGAGGTCTGATTTTACAAATAAATCTGTGTTATGTCGTCAACTAAAACACTGCACATATTGCATGCAAGAAGATGCTTTTTGCATAGAGCAGAGCTCAGAAGTTCAGGTTTTCTCCAAGCAGGCATTCTTTTCTACTTGAAAATACTTTTTCTGGAATTTAATAACATACAATAAAACTATAATTATGGTGCAGAGAAATTTGCATGCTGTGTGCAGTGAGGAAACCATGCAAACCATAAAGTATTTTTCTGAGAATAGAACATATTGAGATAAAGGTTGGAATATGAAATTTAACACAATTCACAAAGCAAAAAATGTGAAGATGCACGTCACATCTCCACGTTAAATTCTGTCTATCATGTCTTTAGGTGATGTGGTGATTTCATTTTAAGAAACATTGAATTAATAGTAAATGTTATGTCATATAGTGATTTTTACTTACCCTGAGTAAAGAATGCTGTATTCCACAGTTTTACAATGCTGCAAAACCCTGGCTTCTAGGTCATTATTTTCCTGCAATTTCCTGTCACTGTGGTGGGATTCGTGAGTCTGAGATGATTAGACTGGGTGCTGAGGAGCCAATGTGAGACACTACAGTGTGACACACAGAGACACTCTTCAGGGCACCCAGCAGTTTGCTCTCCAGAGGAGAACTGATGGAGGCAGAGCTCTCTCACAGAAACCTGGAGCACTGCCACACATATTTTCTTCTGCACCTCCCACTTTCTTCTAAAGAGAAGAAAAGAGAAAAAAACTGACAAAGAGGGAAAAAAGAGTCATACAAATAAGAAACAGACATTCTGTTAGTAATGGGCAGACTGATGTCACAGACCAGAACTCTCTTCTAGTAGGTTTCTATTCTATGAATATAACTCCAGTTGAATTAGCCTAATTTTCAAGATTCTTGAAGAATGTTTGCTGATTTTATGAATATGGACAAATACATGTGCTAACCTTTCTTAAAATGTGTTAAGCAAGCTATTGTAATATACCCAATGTGATCTGACCTGCAGCAATGTATTTTAGCTGATCTGAGAAAGCTGTAAAGCTTTGAACACAGATATTTTATGTCATTACAAAGAAGACATGTAACAACAGTCAGCTAATATGTTAAGTTGCATTTAAAAGCAGGAGAACAGATTGTTCTTAAAGACATTCATTTGGTGACATTTTATTAAACCCATATTATTGAATCAAACTCCTGATCAAAACTCCTTACATGAACTCTTCATGAAGAATCTGGAGGAGATGATTGTGTAACTGAGTGGTGAGTTATGGCACTGATTTGAATCCAGTCCCATATGCTGGCGCTTTTCCTTAAAATCCTCAGATTAGAAACAGATATATTTCAATAACTCAATACTGCAACTAATATAAATGCAAAGTGAAATAAGATGCACTGTACTGCATTTAAAATGTGGGACATATAAAACAAACAGGCTATTCCTACTTCCAAACCAAATCAGGCACTGAGGAATAAGCTGCTCATTTCCCAGGGTAGCTTGTGTAAATCCAAAGGTGGATAGACTTCCCAGTTTTGTAACATCTGGTGTGGATGTATGTGCCAAATCGTCAGTGTGGAAGCCATGACAGTAGGGATTATGTATAGTAACCTCTGTTATGAGTATTCAACTCATAAATTAATCACTAACAAAATCTAAGTGTACTCAAATCAAGATTAATTCAAAATCCTTCTGTTCTTGCAGTTTGTGGTTTATTTGTTAAGTTCAAAATGTCATTTTTAAAGAATTCAGTTTAAATGATACATGAGATTAGGAAGAACATTTTTAGTTTAGAATTTTAAAGAACATTCACATTTTTTTACTGCATGTTTTAGATGCATGTATTCAAGTTAAGAACAATTTAGGAACATTGATTTTTTTTAATTACCAGCAACATTCTTGCTGAGATGAAAAGTTGACAAAAGAAAACAAAACATGCATTTAACATAATTTGGACATAGTCCAGCCCATTTCCATTCAACCATACTCTAATACGTCTAAATACCTCTTACCTCCTAAACTATTCACAGTAATCATCAGGAAGGCACATCCTAAGCCCTCATTTATGTAACCTCTCCACACTGAGCCACCCAGTGACTAAAGCCATAATTAGCCTCACTGGCACTGGTAATGCATGCTCAGTACCCCACCAGCTGCATGTGTAGTTTACGCAGTACATCACCACTAAAACTCCCTATATTTTAACACCATGCTTCACCTGTGCAATCACAGACTGAACTTCATCAACCAATCTTCTCCAACCAGTAATTCTTTACTACAACCACTGACCATTCAGCTACTCTAACAATTCCTTCTAGACAGTCTTTAGAACATGACCATTAAGTCCAAATTACATCAAAAATGATGCAACAGATTTTAATATGAGACCCCTAACACCACCATCTACTGGCCTAATATTTATCTGCCACCCATGCTCTTTCACTTCAGTCTCCAAATCTGTGCATCTTCTTTTCAAAAGTTCCATCAACCTCTTCTTTAAATTGAACCATTAAGTATACAAAATAAACAATCCATTTGCTCTTTGAGAACACCATATCTGGCTTCAGTGTAGTTAGCAGAATACACTGTTGTACCTGTAATTTTCTACCTACCTCTACTACTAGCTTCCAGTAAGTTTCATCACCCTATTAACATCCTGCAGATCACAGATCACAGAATTACTGTTTCCTTAACAATATAATGTACAGTAAACATAAAATAATAATATAATTCTATAATAATTTAATACATTTGATAAACCATGCCCATGTCTTCTTCAAACCACTGTTCTGGTACCTTTAATTAAATTCTGTCTTTGTAGGATCCAAATTGGAGGAAATGGATTCTTTCAGAGATGGGGAACAGCTGTGTTCAGCATGTGCAAAACACATTTCTTTTGTCCAGTTCTTTCTGTAAATCTCCCTATCTGCATTGTCAGCTGAATTTTATTTTAGGCTTTCTTCCTCTGCTGGAGACCTTCTACTATTTACAGATAATTCACTTGCATATTGTGTCTAGATATATATTTTCCTGTAAAATTGTGAAAAGTCTTATTTTACGCTAAACTGTATTGTGAATTTTCAAATAAAATTGTAAAAACTGCTATATAAATATTGCTATAGTAAAATTCTAGGAATGCAAATGAATATTATTAAATTCTTTGCTAGTGATTGTCAATAACTCATTCTATACAATCAGTATACTGTATATGCATTAAAATGTTTTAACTGTAGCTAATTAATTTAACAAACATATGACAATATTTATGCATTTCTGTTCTTCATTGTAACATTTCTTATTTACAAACACTAGCATAAAAAAGTCACAGTATTTAAATCAGTTTTATTTTTCTGATTTACTGCTTTGATCTCACTAATGTTACTTTCTGTGCCTTCATTCATTAACTCAATCTCTCTCAACCACCCTCTCCCTCTCTCTCTCTCTCTCTCTCTAATTGCAACTTAGAGGGGGATATATATATATATTTTATATATTTTTTTTATCTTAAAGTTTCATAGGGAAGGGACGTATTAAATATTATTACACTACTTAAAAATATTTATTAATATTTTATTAATCATTACTTGTAACTATTAATGACATACTAATAACTGTTATAATAACATATTCATTCATTGTTATTAGTAATAATAAAACAACATTGATATTAATATTAATCATTAATAAAATATGTCATGTCACGTCACATGCTGTCATCGCTTCGCGATGGTAGGCTGCACAAACTTCCTGATGAACTTGTTCTCAAAAGCCTGAATATGTCTTTCTTCCTCTTTCTTCAATGTCCAGGCTTCACATCCATATGTAGCTACTGGCCAGACCAAGGCTTTCATCAGTCTTAGTTGTTGGTGTTAATTGACTTGCTTTTCCACATCTTTGTCAATTGACCATCACCAACATGCCCATGGCCATTCTTGACTTCACTTCACAGCCTTTGTTACTCTGCATCCCAAATATGTGAAAGAGTCTATTTGTTACAGAAGTCTTCCTTTGACTGTGATCTTCAGTATATCTTCAGTGTTCGTCATCACGTTTGTTTTAGCTGCATTGATCTGCATGTTATAAATCCTTTGCAGCCTTCTCAGTGCGACTCACCAGCTCTTCTAGTTGTTCTTTTGTTGTGGCCAATAAGACGATGTCATCTGCATATCTGAGATTG
>BRDA01004190.1:3778-20611 GCA_036984385.1 Crenuchus spilurus | reverse complement strand
CTTGCGCAGGGTACTGCAATCTGTAAGAATCGTCTCTGTCTCTGTCTCTGTGACGTGGCAGCTGGCCTGAAGACTGGTACTGTGTGCCAGGACCATACCAACTGGACTGCCCTCTGGGATCCATTATCAGCTTAAGGCAAAAGACTGTGCTCACACTTAAGAAACAATGTATATGAGATACATGAGAGAGACATACATGAGACATATGAGATATATGAGATACATACATGAAATTTATGAGGGAGACATATATGAGATATATGAGAGAGTCAGACATCTTCACTAATTTCACATGTTCTACTGTTCACACTTAGTGATCAAAAGTTTTCTAATAAGTTTACAATCACCAATAATCAGCATCAGGCAACCAGTCTGAATTTTTAATCTATTATGTTTAATTTAATTTTTAAAAAATCCCTTTGTGAAAAAAAATATTGTTGTTGTTGTTATTATTATTATTATTAGGGGTGAAACGATTACTCGAGTCATTCGAGTTACTCGATTACAAAAAATGATTGAGTAATTTTCTGTGCCTCGAGTAATTGTTTATTTAATTTTAAAACTCCACGCACGGTATTTCGCACGGATTACTTTTAATGTGGCACACCACGCTTACGTCACCCACGCACAGGAAGGAGGAGGCGCGGAGATTTTTAGTTGAGAAGCGGGAATATAGAAAACGACAATAGGAAAATAACCGCGCTATCAAACACTGACTGAACTGGCAAAGTCTCTGCTGTGTATTTACAGCTACATCCACGCCATCAGAGCAGGAAACATTGCATCAAAGTGCAGGGCAAGCCTCAGTTCTTAGCATGTTGACATGCTCACTTTCCTCAATTGCAACCATAAGCTCCTTTAAAGACTTGAGCAGCACTACACATACACACTAGTATGTTGAAACACATTTAAAAAGTTGTATTGATATTGTGTGTAAGAATAATGTTCAGTATATGTTGGCTTTGTAAAAAAGAAAATATTTCATTCAGCATGTAAAAAACCTAGAAGTGGATTTTGTTATACATCAGACTTGAAATTGTTTATTATTATTAATTTATGTTTGCTTTTTACCTTTAAATCAATGTGATTTTATTTTATTTTATTTTTGCACTTTTAAAAAAAGCAAGAGTTTTGTCACATTGGTATATATAAAAAGGCAATGTTTACTGTATTGTGCCTTAATTTATGTTTGCTTTTTACCTTTAATGTGATTTCTAAAAATGTATTTCTCTGAAAAAAGCAAGAATTTTAAATTTGAACCTGAAATGGAGGCTGTTATTGTATTTTAAGCAATAAAATGTTAATTAAAAAGCTTTAAAGTTATTTTTCGTGTATTGTTATTGCAGAACCTGATTTCTTTCATGTATTCCCCCCCGATTAATCGCAAGAATAATCAATAGAATAATCGATTACTAAAATAATTGTTAGCTGCAGCCCTAGTTATTATTATTATTATTATTATTCATTATTATTAATCCCTGTTTATATATAAACTGGTCTGCATTTCTTCATTACTCCAATTACTTGCAGTTTTATGTACAGATGTACAGCAGTAATATATGATAGAGAACTAATTTAACTGAGGATATTTTATCAACTTTAGCCTGACAGTAATTCAGGTCTTTCCTTATCAGCTGTTCTGATTACAGTGATTGTTTATTGACCTGACTGAAGTCCAGAACTGACCTTTGTTTCTATTTCTGATGACATTACTGGGTGTTGGGCAGCAATCTGCTGTTTTAAAGCATTCGTTACAGCTTTTTATGTATAAAATCAGGGAACATTAAAAGACAAATTAAATGTTTATTTCTTTATTTCAATTACATTTCTATAATACAAACATAGCTCTTTAATTGCCAATAAAATAGAGTAAAATACTGTCATGGACATCATTGAAAAATACTGAAAAAGTAGTGAAAAGCAACTGTAAATGTACAGAACGTAGTGAAAGAGTACTGAATATATTACTAAACTTCAGTATTTAAAATTTGGAAACTTTTGATACTTGCTGCAAATTCAGGTGCAACATGATGCAAATGCAAACTAGGAGTCTACCAGTGTTTTCTATAGAGTCAATACCAATCAGAATATAGAGTTATGACACTCTTACTGTTCTGACACTGTTGTTGCAGAGTTTGTGCTGAACTAAAGCCTGTGTAACACTTTGGCTGAAAACCATTTTTGATGGGTGTAATTTGTAAAAGAAAAAAAAAGTCAAGCCATATCAGACAACATCAGAGTGTCTCCAGAGGGTTAAATACTGAAGTTTGGTAATCAATTCAATACTCATTCACCATTTTTACTACTGCTTTTCATTAATTTTTCAATATTTTCAGAATAAGTTGCATCAATTTGACACTGTATTTGATAGTATTTTACTATATTTTAATGCCAATTAAAGATCTCTGTTTAATTATTTAAATATATATATATATATATATATATATATATATATATATATATATATATATATATATATATATATATATATGATTTGCACAGTTCAACAATCAGCAGTGCCCATTATTTGTTATTTATTATTTATGGTGGATCATTCTCAGCACTGCAGTGACCCTGAAGTGGTGGTGGTGTGTTAAATTGTGTTTTAGTATGAGTGGATCAGACACAACAGTCCTGCTGGAGATGTTATACACGGAGTCCACTCTATTACACACCTACCGTGTTGGCCAAGCTTGTAGATATAAAGTCAGAGACAGGAGCTAATATGTTGCAGATAACACACCACCACCACATCAGTATCACTGAGAATGATCCACCAACCAAATAACAGCAGGTCTGTGGTGGTGTCGTTGAAGTTCAAGGTGAAGTGCCTACCCAACTGTACAGATAAATGATAATGTTATGGCTGTTTGATGTATGTTATCTATGTGGAGGGGAGACTTTTTCACTGTAAAAGGTATTAAAACAGGATGAAAGATATAAAACTCTACAAACCTGCTGTTGTGCTTCTCCTTCTGGACTGTACAGACAGCCGTATCAGCCTCAGACTGTGTTCATCTGCACCGCCTCACTGCAGATCTGTAAAGAAAAAAGGTAAACATGCAAGAATCACAGCTGAGCAAACGCTGCTTATTTCCTGTCTCAAAGTACACACTGCCACATCATTACACTCCAATCACAACACACACTGACCCCTGGACCTGCCCAGAGAGACCAAGTTCAACATACACAGCCGCTCTGCTTTCTCTCTAAAGCCTCACTCAGAGAGAATTAAGAGTAAAAGTCAGGAACAGCGTGTAAGAACTGAGATCTGACCCTTTCACTCACTCCACTGCACTCAGACAGAATAAACCCTCAAGCTCTGAGATGTTCAGACTTCAACTTCACAAACATCTGTCAATCTGCACACCAGCTTCTCTATCACTTCATTCTCCATCACTACAACCTTTATTCTCCTACACCTCTCTGACACTGTACTGTCTCCACACTCATTCAGTCATAAACACAGAAACGCTGCTGTGAAAACAGCTGCAGACACAATTATGAGCAAAACTCATCCTGAGTCTGTGCGTCTTAAAGAAAGTA
Organism: Crenuchus spilurus; assembly: GCA_036984385.1. NCBI lineage: Eukaryota > Metazoa > Chordata > Actinopteri > Characiformes > Crenuchidae > Crenuchus > Crenuchus spilurus. The sequence continues at coordinate 17,065 of BRDA01004190.1, read as the reverse complement.
ATTAACTAATCAGAGACACTTACAGTTCCCATCACTGACTGAAGAGTGGTGTGACATCTCTCTCTCTCTCTCTCTCTCTCTCTCTCTCTCTCTCTCTCTCTATCTCTCTCTCTCTCTCTCTGTTGTAATGCCACGTCGTGCGGAACCCTCGCTCTCAGCAGTGATTACCGTCAGGAACTTTTACAGGAAACACCAAAACGGGAACCTCAAACCTCCATTTTGGGAAGGGAACAATAATAATAATAACAACAATAATAATAGCAGTAATAACAATAAAGATAATAACAATAATAATAACAATAATAATAATAATAATAATAATAATAATAATAATAATAATAATAATAGCTGTTGTTAGCTTGTTCTCAGTAGTATTACAGGACTAATAGTATTATTATTAGTAGTAATAGTAGTAGTGAAGCAGTATAGAGGTAATAAAAGTAGTAGTAGTAGTATTACTAATAGCAGCAGCAGTAATAATAATAGTAGTAGTGTAGTACTGGCAATATAACACTAATAGTAGTAGTATGTAGTATTAGTAATAGTAGATAGATAGATAGATAAGTACTTTATTAATCCCTTGCGGGAAATTCAGTAGTAGTAGTAATAATCATAATAGTGTAGTAATAGTAGAAATAATTGTAGCAGTTGTAGCAGTAAAAGTAGTATTAGCAGTATTAGTAGTAGTGTAATAGTAATAGTAGCAGTAATTGTAGAAGTAGTATTAGCAGTAATCGTAGCAGGGTAGTAGTAGCAGTAGTTGTAGCAGTAGCATTAGTATCTGTAGTAGTAATAGAAGTAGCATTAGCAGTAATTGTTGTAGTGTAGTAGTAATAGTAGCCTTAATAGTAATAGTAGTAGTTCAGGTATTAACTACTAGGCAGTAAATCAGGTATTAAACACCCAGTAGCTAAAAACAAGCAATTAACAGAAAAGTGGGCGGAGCCAGGTTTGACTGATATTTTAATATATGATTGATTGAAAAGGGATGTAAATCGCGAATAGTGTAGAGAAGAATTAGAATATCAGAAAAAAGTTCATTTTGTTCATAATTTAAATAAAAAACGTAAATTGTCATAGTTTACATTCATTACATGTTAAGTGATATAATTAACGCATTTTCAGTATAAAAATAGTTATTTACTCAAACTCCAAAGTGATTCTGGATTTCTAAGTTTCATGAGCTGTAATCCATCGTGATTAACATTTAAAAAATAAAAAAGGCTTGACATTTTTCACTTTATGTGCAATGACTATAAAATAAATTACAGCTTGCATTTTTTAAAATTTCATTATTAATAACAATGAACTTTATCATAGAGATGCACTTCCCAAGTGAGCCACACGATGTCGCTGTAGATTCATAACAGTTTATTAGAGCTTACATGAACTAATAACTTTTTAAAAGTGCCTTAAAATAAGGAAAAACGGTTTCTTCACTATCAGGTCAAAAATATACAGCCTTCCAGAACTATATATGCTATATTATTTAGAAAGATTTTAAACAATGTAATTGTTTTTATAATGCAATAGTAATATTGTAATATATGGTGTGTTATTTAGTAATACTGCACATATCATGTAGTTAAAATTTATAGTAATAATAAAATTTTTCACATCACATTGAAATATCAATTTGCAGATTGATTGTAATGCGTTTCGCAGCCACATGCGCCGCTGTTGAGCCACGTAGCCTCGTTCTCGCAAGGCCAATAGGAGCGCGGTATGCAAATGAGGGCGTACGGATAGCTCCGCCCCGTCCCGCTCACACTTCACGCTCAGTAGCAAAACTAAGTCAGTCAGAGGAGCTGCAGCCTGATGGGCAGAATGACGCTAGAGGAGTTTAGCGGAGAAAACGCCTCAGAAAGGTAAAATATATGTCTTTTATGTGTAGAAACACGTTAAAGAAGCAATTTTACTTGTATCTCGTCCTTTAGAGACATTTTAGACATGTATGCATTGGTAAAACGTATATAAAGCGAGTTAAAATGTGAATTTACGACTATCAATGTCTAATTCTCCATTCCACCTTAAATGGTGCAGCAGTTCCATTCAAACGCCTCAGGCTCTTAATACGTAACTGCTGCACTATTTAAGGTGGAATGGCAAATTCGAACTTCATTCTTGCAAAACTTGCATATATTGGATTATCACTTCTGCACAGTGTATAACAGATTTTAATACATTGTATTTTGTGATTACAGTGCATAATTTAAAAAACATTTTTTTACACTATTTTACTATATATACACTATATATATATATAATGCATGCACGCTCACTCATACTGCAACACTTATAGCATGAACTAGCAAATCTAATTTTTTATTCTCTTTTTTTGCAGGATGGCCTCAGTGGCCAAAGCTCTGGAAGAGGTGCTGACTGTAGCTCTACCTGAGGGCTGCATCACTGTAGGAGTCTACGAGGCTGCAAAGTCTCTAAATGTGTAAGCAGATAACACATTTGTTTCCCTAATGCATGCACTGCAATTTCCCATCAGCCCAGTCACTATTCCAGTGCTCATTGTCCTTAACATCTGCTGTACCTTCTTCCAGGGATCCAGACAACGTGGTCTTGTGCCTGCTGGCCACAGACGAGGACGACGTCCAAGACGTGGCCCTTCAGATCCACTTCACCCTGATCCAAGCGTTCTGCTGCGAGAACGAGATCAATATCTTGCGGGTGAACAACATGAGGCGCCTGGCTGAGATCCTGGAGGGGGTGAAACCTGGAGGAGAGCCCATGGACCTGCACTGTGTATTAGTCACGGTATGTGTCGTTTTCTCCCTGAGTCATCCTGTCCACAGGGGAGCTTGAGTCAGTGAAATGTTAACCATTGACATGCAAAAGAGAGGCTCGGCAAGATTGCTCAGAGCCAGCTCATGCCTTCAGCTTCTTTCCTCCCGTTCCTGAGAGCTGGGTGTGGATTCCTATGCATTATGCAGGTTTGTTGCAAGTGTGTGTACACTTCTTAAAAGGTTCATGGCACAGCAGGCCTCACGCATTGCTGAGCAACTTTGGCTGCGGCCTTTTGAAGCGGCCGGCTTGTGCTCGTTAAGTTCCCTGATCTGCCCGACTGTCTGTGATGTGGAGTCCCAGTCGGTCTGGAGCTGCACTAAATTGGCAGCCGTACATAGTGATCTGACTCCATTTAAGTGATCTGCTGTGGCTGCCTCTGGCACACTTCACAGCACTTCCAGTGGGGCCGTCTTGTGCAAACGGCGTTTCCTGGAAGGAAAGCTCTGCAGAGTGGCCACCTTTTGCAAATTAGAACAGGATCTTGTGAAAACCTCTTGTATTAGTAAGACCTGGGTGGGCCGAGCTTGTCAGTGACGTCTAGCTCCCCTGGCTGCACGTATGCATGCACAGTGTGAAAGGAATACAATGTTCATGAATTGTTTCTTTGTTTTTGCAGAAACCACAGTCATCAGCATGCAAAGACCCAGCCCTGAGCAAGCTGAATCGCTTCTGCAAGGACAGCCGCTGTCTGGATCAGTGGGTGCCGGTCATCAATCTGCCTGAACGATGAGACACAGAGGACGTCACACAAACCTGCTGCACTGTATTTGCAACACTGCCTAGGCCTAAAGCCCCTCCGGATAACCTTTTATGCCACCATGAGGGGGAATAACCGAACAGGGGATTCGTCAGAATATCAGAACCAAGGGAATACAACCCGACACCACAAAGATGAGGAGTGTGGATTTTCTTCCAGGCTGGATAAGCAGGAACAGCAAGCATGACTCAGCGGTGCTGCTGCCGGAGAATGACAGTGCCTGCCCTCAGCCGGGAAACACAAAAGACTGTCCCGGAAACGGAATCACGTGAGCGCTCGCTGGCACTCGCTGCACCAGAGAGGAACAGTACGAACTGAAAGAATGGAGTGTACCCAGCCCGGCTGGATCAGACTGGGCCTGAGGACAACTCAGCACGAGCGGACTGACAGATGGATGCTCTCGGCAACTGTTCCAGGAAAATACTTCTGGAATTTCGGAGAGGAATTTTGTAACTTATTGTTAATTATTTGAGCTATTTAAAAGGGAAATAGATGCGAGTCGTTTTGAGATTGTTTTGTGTCTTAATGTCTTAATTTAATGTATTTATGTTGGAATGTCCATCTTTTGTGAAACGTCTGAGGAATGAAATAAAATAAGGGCGGATTTCAGTGTCGTCTTTGTTAGTTTACTGTGTGGGGGGTCTTTTCTGGCTTTCCACTGTAGGTCAGAGTAACTAAGGTTAGTGTGTCCTTGGTCACGCTGTCGGTGACGCAGGGCTGCGACGGTAACACTGATGTAATGTTGGAGGAAGTGAAAGCGCTGCACACACGATGGGGGCACTTACAGGTCAAAAGCTTGTTTAAGTCTCTCAACTGTCAGCTTTACTTCCCATGAAAGCAGCTCTGTAAGCACAGCCCAGACCTCTAAACCTGAAACAGACACTGAGGTCCAAAGCTCAGCATCACTTTATTAACAAACCATCTGCTTAAACTGTCAGCACTGCACAGGACCAGGGTTAGGACCAGGGTTAGGGTTAAGTTTACGTTCAGCACTACAAACCAGGGTTAGGACCAGGGTTAGGGTTAAGTTTACGTTCAGCATTACAAACCAGGGTTAGGGTTAGGACTAGGGTTAGGGTTAAGTTTACGTTCAGCATTACAAACCAGGGTTAGGACCAGGGTTAGGGTTAAGTTTACGTTCAGCACTACAAACCAGGGTTAGGGTTAGGACCATGATTAGGGTTAGGACCAGGGTTAGGGTTAAGTTTACGTTCAGCATTACAAACCAGGGTTAGGGTTAGGACTAGGGTTAGGGTTAAGTTTACGTTCAGCACTACAAACCAGGGTTAGGGTTAGGACCAGGGTTAGGGTTAAGTTTACGTTCAGCATTACAAACCAGGGTTAGGGTTAGGACCATGATTAGGGTTAGGACCAGGGTTAGGGTTAGGACCAGGGTTAGGGTTAAGTTTACGTTCAGCATTACAAACCAGGGTTAGGGTTAGGACCATGATTAGGGTTAGGACCAGGGTTAGGGTTAAGTTTACGTTCAGCATTACAAACCAGGGTTAGGTTCAGAACCAGCATTAGACTTTGGACCAGGGTTAAGGTTTAGGACCAGGGTTAAAGTTGAAACCAAAGTTACAATTAGGTTCAGAACCAACATCAAATTTAAGACCAATATTAGGCTTAGGACCAATGTTAGGGTTAAAACTAGAGGTAGAATTAGGTCCAGAACCAGCATTAGATTTCAGACCAGGGTTAGGTTTAGTACTGGGGTTAGGATTACGACTAGCATTATTTTTATTAGCAGGATTAGGACTAAGGTTAGGATTATGTTTACAACCACGGTTAGTGTTAGGTTTAGGGGCATGTTAAAACTAGACTTAGGTTCAGGTTTAGGGCCAGCATTAGAGTTAGGAACAGTGTTAGGTTCAGGAGCAGAATTTAGGTTTAGTTTTTGGGTGGAGGTTAAGATTAAGATCAGGTTTGATTCGCTGAATTTAATGCATTATTTGTTGAATGAAGTTAAACATCTACAAATGAAGTTTGACTTCTGCACATCTTAATTCCCACTACTTTTAAACTTCTAAAGTTAAAACTAAATATTTGGGCCCTTTTTTCATGTTTAATTCAATAAATCGTGCAGGAAATGGGCAGATATTGAGCTGCGCTCTCTGTAGACACTTATTTTTATGTAATTTACACTAAAAACATTTAGTGCTTCATTCTATTAAACTAAAGAAAGAATTATAATCATTTTAATGCAGTGAAATCTAATGTGTGTAAAGGTTTTGCAAAATGCTGATATCTTACTGTTATTATAGTGGCAAAAAATAAATAAATAAAATTGCCACCATCAACAATATAAGGAACAAAATGTGTGTTAAGAACAAAGTGTTCCGATTTTTGTGTATGCAAACAAGTTTGGTCATGTAGCAATTCCACTGTTTGATAAAAACATGCACCGTTAGCACAAGGTTTTGTCCTATAAGCAGAGTGGGCTGAGATACGGGGGTTACGGAGTAGTAACGCTCCCCCGGCTTTGTTTTGCCAACATTCAAACACAGAGTCCAGTGAAAACAGCCCACACCCTGCGTTTCCAACCCCAACCAAAAATAGATGCACTCAAGCTCTGACAACAGGAGAACTCTGTTCTGGTTCCTCCGGCAGCTGCGCTACGCCTGATGACCGGGCCTCCGGGGGGCTTGTGTCTTTACACAAAACAGGAGATAACAAGGGCGCTCACTGAGCCAAAAATAGCCTCGGAGAGCCAGAACGAGCCACAGGCTGGCTAGCAACGAGGAGCTCACGGCTGACTGCTAGCTGTGCGTAAAACAGGGACAAAGCACTGAAAGCAAAGCTGATGGCATGAGTCAAGGCCATTCAGGCCTGCAGCAGGGTACACAGCCAGCTATAAATAGTCCCGAACACAAGCCCAGGACTTCCTGTCAGAGCACAGAGGCACATGGTTGGCATGGATAAGCACCCCCCAGCGTAAACGAGTGCAAGTGGCCTTTTAAATAAGACACAAAGGTCAACCTCACTTGACCTGACAAACAATAGTGAGCAAATATTTACTCACACTTAGGTTAGACCTCTCCACTGCTGACCCCGAGGAACAACACCAGCTCAGGATCCATAAGAACCGGGTTATTGGGTTACTGCCCATTCAGAGCACGGGTTCCTTCACAGAGTGAAGAGCTCACAGGTGCTACAGTTAAGACTACAGTCATTTGGTCAGGATACAGTCGGGTCAGAACAGAATTTCTGATTAGGATACAGTCGGGTCAGAACAGAATTTCTGATTAGGATACAGTCGGGTCAGAACAGAATTTCTGGTCAGAACAGAATTTTGGGTCAGGACAATATTTTTTGGTCAGGCTAGTCAGATTTGGACAAAATCTAAAATTAGAGCCCTGGGTCGGGTCGGGTCAGGTCTCAGAGGATATCTGGGTTCGGATCACATTTTCAGGTCTGATTAAAACGCTCTCGACTTGTGTAAGACTTGGGAGTTTGTTTAGGTCTGAATCTGGGACTGCCTGTTCAGTTCAGGTCCGGGAGACGTCCTGTCCCGTGTCCTGTGTTCTGTGTCTTGTCCACCGTCTACTTGGGCTGCAGAGAAAAGACCAAATTGAGAATCCCGGCTGCACCAGACTTGTGTGTGAAAGTAGGGCGTGGAGGTGTTTCTGCACCAGATCAGCTCTCAACAGAGCTCACATTATCTGGCTGGTGGCTGGATTTTCCCGAGCCGGGCCTGCCGTTACTGTCGCCCTGCAGACGGCTGGAATGCAGTCTGAGAAAAGGAGGGGAGGAGTCTGAGCTTTGGACAGAGAAAGGCTTTATTTCTTCAGTTCTGCTCGGGACTGCGTGCATTTACATTTAGCAGCATGCAGCTAGGAACGGCCGACTCAGACGGTTTGTGGGCCACGACTTTAAGTGCACGAGTCAAAGCGGCCGTTCCCATGGCTCGAGGAATGTAAATGCTTCAGGGAGGACAAACCACAACACTGCAGGTCAATTCATAGACCATGAAGGGCAGATGAGGGTCAGCAATGCCCCAAAAGCCATTAGTACTCTGACTGCAGTACATTCTTCCAAAGTTTGGAGACGTGTTATAAAAAAGGTCTTTAAAATAACGAACATGTTTGTTTAGAGGAAAGATAAAAATATCTGACACCGTAGCTCGGGAGAAGATGTGCAATGCACTTTGAGTTCAAATACGTTCAAATGTGCTTTTACTAAATATTTTTGGAGGCTAATTATTAGGAAACAGTTTTCCAACACTATCAAAAATCAGAAATGAATCATTTTTGTCACATCTGAACAAGGAGAGGTGTTCCCTAACGTTTGATTGGCAGGACAGTAAACAAAAACTTAGCTGGAAAATCAGGGTGAGCGTTTATGTGCCCGGCCCATCATTAATGACCACTTAGGCCTGAGCACTGACAAAAGGCTTTCCTGTGACACTCCTAAAGCCCACAGAGCATCCAGCAGTGCTGCAAAGCTGAAAAATAGGTGAGATATCGAATGGATCCTGCAGACTAGATTACCGGGGGGGGGGGTTATCCTTGAGCTTTTCCTGCTGCACGGATGAGTAACTCGATCAGAGAAGGCATCGAAACCACAAAGCCTTGCTCTTCACTCACTGGCAAGAGGCAGTGCTGATTACATCAATGTGGGCCAACACATATGGCCTGACCTGAATGTGGTAGAAAGAGTGAGGCTGAGGAAGGAAAAGCGAGACTGAGCATTACATAAGAACCCATCTGACCCGGAGACCTAAACAAAAAGAATGTGTGAGAAAGTAGTGCAGGTGGAAATATTTACCTGACCCAGTAAGAGTCAGGTATCCTCAACACCTGGAGACTGTTAGTGACTTTTAGTGCAATACAATCATAACCATGATAATAAATGCTTCTCTGCTCTTGTGTCTGTTTTTATTTGGGTTCTTCGTTTTTTCATGAATGACGCCATTGTTTTTATTCTTCTGGATTCTGCAGGGATGATGTCACTGAATCGTTTTTGTTTCTGGATTCTGCATGGAGGATGCCACTCTTTTGTTTTTCAGGATTCTGCAGGGATGATTTTACAGTTTTAGGTTTTCTAGAATCTGCATGCATGCATCCCTATTTTGTTTTTCTAGATTCTGAATGCATGACCACTGTTTTTGTCTGGATTCTACAGGGGTGATGTCACAGCTTTTGTTTTTCTGGATTCTGTATGGATGACATCACAGTTTTAGTTTTTCTGGATTCTGCATAATGTCACTGTTTTTTTTTTTTCTGGATTGTGCATGCATGATGTCACCACATTGTTTTTCTGGATACTGCAGGGATGATTTCATAGGTTTAGGTTTTCTAGAATCTGCATGCATGCCATCACTGTTTTGTTTTCCTAGATTCTGAATGCATGACATCACTGTTTTTGTCTGGATTCTACAGGGATAATGTCACTGCTTTAGTTTTTTTCTAGATTCTGCATGGATGATGTCAGTATTTTATTTTTCTGGTTTCTGCAGGGCAGATGTTACCGCTTTAGTTTTTCTAGATTCTGCATGGATGACATCACTGCTTTAGTTTTTCTAGATTCTGCATAGATGATGTCAGTTTTTCGGGATTCTGAATGGATGACATCACTGCTTTTTTCTGGATTCTGCAGGGGTGATGTCACTGTTAGTTTTTCTAGATACTGCATAGATGATGTCACGGTTTTTCTTTTTTTGTGGATTCTGCATGGATGATGCTGCCGTCTTGTTTTTCAGGATTCTGCAAGGATTATGTTCCTGCTTTCATTTTTCTGGATTCTGCATGCATGATGTCACTGTTTTGTTTTTCTGGATACTGCAGGGATGATTTTACAGTTTTAGGTTTTCTTTGTAGAATCTGCATGCATGCCATCACCGTTTTGTTTTTTCTAGATTCTGAATGCATTACATCACTGTTTTTGCATGGATTCTGCAGGGATGTTACTGTTGTAGTTTTCCGGATTTTGCATGCATGACATCACTGTTTTGTTTTCTGGATTCTACAGGGGTGATGTCACTACTTTTGTTTTTCTGAATTCTGTATGGATGACATCACAGTTTTATTTTTCTGGATTCTGTATGGATGACATCACAGTTTTAGTTTTTTTCTGGATTCTGCATAGATGTCACTTTTTTCTGGATTCTGCATGCATGATATCACCATTTTGTTTTTCTGGATACTGCAGGGATGATTTTACAGTTTTAGGTTTTCTAGAATCTGCATGCATGCCATCACTGTTGTTTTTGTAGATTCTGAATGCATAACATCACTGTTTTTGTCTGGATTCTGCAGGGATGTTACTGCTGTAGTTTTCTGGATTTTGCTTGCATGACGTCACTGGTTTGTCTTTCTGGATTCTATAGGGATGATGTCACTGCTTTAGTTTTTCTGGACTCGGCATGCATGACATCACTGTTTTAGTTTTTTCTGGATTCTGCATGGATGATGTTACTGTTGTATTGAGTTTTTCTGGATTCTGCACCTGTGCTGTTGTTTTGTGGTCAGTTTAATGTCATTTTTTCTTTATTAAAGCAGTGCAGCGTGGTATAAATATTCAAATCTAATGAATACAAAATTACAGTATGAGTTGATGAATAAAGTGCCAGCTTAGACCTGCTCATAGACCCTTTGATCCTTTGATCCAGATTTGTTTGGGTTTTATAGAGAAACTCAAGTTTTGAGTAATAAGATTGCTTCCCAATTTCGACTTTGAAACAAGTATTGATAAGTACTGTCAAATATCAGACAACTGGATATTGTGAAAATGTTCTGTTAACTTCTGGTCCAAAGTGTCTACCAGGAGATCTGCTGACAAGCTTTAAGGAGATGCAAAGCAGCTGAACACAAACTCCTTACAATTAGCAAATGATGCACTCTGCACTGCTGAGTAATAAGAAGAAAGCCTTCTGAGACAGATAAAAAATAAGCTGAAATAAATGGAGACGAGGCAGAAGTGTTTGAGAATAAAATTATATTTCACTTTAGCTGGAAAATAAAGACATTTACATCACCAGAGTCTGGGACCGTGCCCTGGTGGTTGTTTTTTCACAGGTAAAAGTTTCTTTGTAGAAGAACAATCCACACAAAATGATGAGAATGAGTGCACTTCATATTAAAACAATTGCTTTCCTTAAAAAAAGTCAAACACAATGAAAGCGAGGGGGCGGGGACTGAAAAAGCTTAAGCAGGTCATCACAAGGGTGACAGAAAATAACCAAGCAGGTTAGAGAGCAACAACATGTTGCCGAATTACCAACACTATCAGAGTGGACACTCGTGCAAGGGCAACGTTAGCAGACATGTAATAGTGATTCATTTGATCACATATCCACAGCATACTGTCTCCAGTGTTTTTAATACCATTCAGACTGCAGTCCAGATCTGATCAATGCTAAGCTATTATCATTCATCCTTAAATGTAATGAGTGATTGGTTGGCTAAAATTAAAGCAATGAGGACTAATTGGCATCGCAGCTGGCATATACCGGAGGCTTCACTACATCCATCCTGAGGCTTGGTCAGTTTAAGGCCACAGAGACACAGGTGGCCTGTACACAGTGAGCTGGACCGCAGGCCGCTAAGTTCACAGTAGACGAACCCGTGAGTGAGTAAGATCAGGAGCTTAGCAGAGGCAAAGCAGGAATACTGGATTAAGGCCGTCACAGGTTCAGCTGGTCTGTGAGGTTTCCTGCCAGCCAAGTGGTGAGCAAACACATTGATTAGGGGTGCACAATCAGAACGGTCCAGAATTCATATAAAGTTAAATAAAGTGGTTGGGATGTAGTCAGTGAGCTGGGAATGGGCAGTACCTGAGCCCGTCCAAATGATTACGGTTTGGAGCATTACTGAAACAGCAAGTCTTGTGTAATTAACTGATAATGGCCTCAAATTCTCAAGATCTCAAACTGAGCATCTGTGGGATGGTGAAAGTGACAGTGACACATTGATTAATTTGACCTCCATCCATGCTGTAAAACACACAGATATACACGTCAGTGAATCCGATCCGGGGTTCCCGATCCGCACCCGGGGAGCAGGTGGAGGTTAGGTGCTTTGCTCAAGGGATCAAATCTGGTTCCTTAATCCCAAGCTGCCCTTGGCATGTCTGATTTGTGGCATCTCAACCTTGCAGCTATCAGGAATCAAAGAATCTGTAGAGTCTGGATCAAAGCTATTTGGATCAGAAACTTGATAAGGGCCAAATAATCCACTGACACAGCAAGACTGATGCATAGCACCTCCAGAACTTCCAGGATCTGCTGCCACCATGTTGGTGCCCAATTCCACAGGAGACCTCCAGAGTTGGTAGAAGTTACAGTATATTAACAAAAGTACTGGGACATCTCCTCATACATCATTTCTTCTCAAATCAAGGCTATTACAACCAGTTTATAATGTCCAGAGAAGTATTTACTAGATTTTGGAGCATTGCTGTGAGAATTTGATTGCATTCAGCAGTTACTAAGGTCAGGATGTTGGATGATCACCACCACCTCATCCTCAAAGTATTGGATGGATCAGAGAACAGAGTTCCACAATGATGGGGGGCTTCATACCCCTCTAGTCCATGCCTGGCATTAGGCATGGTGCCAGTAGGTTCTTGTATTGCCAGTACTTTTCCACACAGAACAGTGTTAATGTGTGTTAAGTTAAAGTTGACTACGCATGTTATTAGGCTCTGTGCAGTGACTTTATACTAATTCATGTGATAATTCCCAGATAATACTGAACAGATAAAACTGTAAGACTCGTGATTGGTGCACCCCTAACATTAAGCGCTCAGTAAAAAAATAAAAAATCACTCGCATGCACATATGAGCTGCACGGCATTATGGAGAGCACAGCAATAAAAGAAAGACAGCAGTTACTGTAAACATGGAATGTCAAAATTCACAATAACAGTCAGCACAATAATGCAGAGAAACGCTGGTGTACTCAGACTTAAGAGAAGCTGCACTAAAAGCGCTGGCAGGGACCCTACAGGAGTTACTATTGCTGGTCAGATCAGACACAACAGGTTGGCACAGACGAGTTAAGGATCATCTCTTATCATTCAGAAGATTACATCATTACAAATCAAAAACAATCCAAATAAGCATCTTTTACACAGAAATAAGGCATAACATCATTAAAGGGTTACGATGCATCACTTGCACCATGATCTGCAATGAAACATGTTGCTACTGGATCTACCATAAACAGGGAAACAACAGCAACAAGTCCAAAGTTTATTCTCGAAGGCAAAGGCGACAGCTAAGCAGGCGGTTTGGGGGGAATCTGGGTCATACTTCTGTTTATCAAAAAGCTTTTTGGCAAGGCTGATGAAATATAACCCAGGTGTCACTGATGGGAACTGAACGCTGTAAAACAAAGGAGACCAAAGTGCTTCACACTCTCTCTGCCCAAAAGAGGGCGGGGCTAAAATGTATCAGTCTGAAGCTGAACGTGATCATTAATATATTCAGTAAAGTAGGTGCTAAACATACAGGGGTTAGTGAAAGTGAAACAGCTGGTTTTAGAGCACAATAATTGATTAGTAGGTGTAGGGCCTCCTTTTGCAGCCAATACAGGGTCAATTAGTCTTGGGAATGACATAATTGGGAAATTACTACAATACGGAATAAAGACACATTTTCTACGAATAAACCTAACAAAAACTAAACATTACTACATTAGAAGACTTACTATTCTCTACTAGGAATTGAGCAGACACGGTTGGACAACACAGACTAGACTGGTCGTTATCATTGAGGACATCCCAGGGAC
>BRDA01004189.1:0-14816 GCA_036984385.1 Crenuchus spilurus | reverse complement strand
AGAGAGAGACAGAGAGAGAGAGAGAGAGACAGAGAGACAGAGAGAGAGAGAGAGACAGAGAGAGACACTTCACCTTTTTGTTTGTATTAATTTTTTGTAGAGGCACTAGTTATAGGTGCACTTTGTGTAAAAATACATTTACAGAATGTTTTTGTAGATTATAGAGTTGGAATGTGTAAGATATTACAGAAAGCTTCTTTGGCAAGCAAACTTTAATTTCAATAAATATTTTGTTTACATTACTATGACTAAAACAAATACTTAAAATATAAAAAACGTATTGACAGTAAAAATGTGACGAGTTTACTGTAATAAACACGTTACAACATCTCCTACTGTTGCATTCTGTGCCACTGTGTGACAGCAGCTGTCATTTGGGAGGTGGATCCCTCTAAGCACTGATGTGGTGGTGGTGTGTTAGAGCTGCTGGAGATGTTAAACACCGTGTCACTCACTGTCCTCTGTTAGACACACCTGCCTTGTTGGTCTTGTAGATGTGAAGTCAGAGACAGCAGCTCAGCTCAGTGTGTGTTCAGTCCTGAAGCTTTAGCACTATTTTCACTAGAGCAGTGACACACTAACACACCACCACCACATCTGTGTCACTGAGAATGATCCACCTGCTCTGTGGGGGGTCCTGACCATCGAAAACCAGAGTATACAGAGAAATAGAGACTAGAGTCTGTACACAGTGAACCTGTATGCTAAGTGGGGCTAAAATGGACAGTTAGTGTAGAAACAGGAAGTGTATACAGTATAGTGATGTTAAATGACACTGATTAGGCTATTATAGATACATTACAGAGTCCATGCAGTAAAGTCTCTGTCCAGGTTATGGTGTGGATGTACCCGTTATATCCCACATTGTTTTTTTTGTGCTGCACTGAGAACACTGTCTGTCTTATGTAGATAACACTGCATTAGTCTTCTACAACCTACAAACACACAAAGAACAAAAACAGTCATTCATCAAAAACACAACCAAGTGTAAAAGATCACAAATAACCCGAGACAATAAGGTAGAATTAAAAATACCTATAAAAGTAAGACTACGAGTGGTAAACATTTCTATTCTTATTTTCCTAGCAGTTCAAACAAAAGCAAAAAATGTGATTTAATTTTAGCCACTGCATGCATGCATATATATATATATAAATATATGTCAAATACAGTTATATATATGTGACCTTCCTGCATGATGCAGCATCTCAGGCCTTGATTCATCTGTGTCTGCTTGTCTCGTGCCATGTCCACTCCCCCCAGTTACATCATATCTTATCAGTGCTTACATCTGTTTCTCATTCAAGTTTACAGCCCTCTCGTATCTCCCCCCCCAATCATGTGCTCTTTAAAAGCCTCCTTGTGTGAGAGTCTCTTGTCTGTCATTGTTTTTTGCTTCAAGTCATAGTCACAGTACAAGCCCTGTTTTTGTTTCATTAAACCATGTTTGTTTTCTGGAGCCTCCCTCTGGAGCCGCATGTGGCGCATTTTCACATTTGTACTTTTATACTATTGTAAGTCGCTTTGGATAAAAGCGTCCGGTAAATGCAATGTAATGTAATGGCGCAAAGATGCACACTATGAGTGCAGTTTTGAACCCATTCAACAGCATTTTCATCACAATTTAATTCATATACAACGCCTTTCCCCAAAAATTTAGAGCCAGCAGGGGTAAATCTCTCAAGTCCATGGTCTAGAGTTCAGTAAAGAGTATCTCTGGGTTAAGATCTTGAACAGGAAGTCAAGTAGCTCTGATGTAGCATCATGTTTCAGTGACAGACAGCTCACTCAACCCAAGAACAACAGCATTAATTCAGCTTTCAGACAGCCCCAGTCTGATTTCTGGTCTGTCTAGATCAGGGGTGTCCAAATCCAGTCCTGGAGGGCTGGATTCCTGCAGAGTTTGGTGATCTTCCTGATCAAATTCACCTGATTCAGCTCAGCAGGTAATGAGCAGGTTTAATTGTAGTGTCAGAGCAGAGAAATCACCAAACTCTGCAGGAATCCGTCCCTCCAGGACCCCTGCTCTAGATTGAATCCAGATTGACGTTTGATAGCCAAAACCCACATCAAATCTGATCCAATCCTCATTTGGAGGAGGTTTGTAATGCGATTACAATCAGATTTATACAGATCTGTCTCAGTCTGAACACTCTGACAAATAACAATCACATCAAATCCAGAGTGATGGAAGTGCAGAGACCCAAAAACAGCACCACAACAGAGTCCCAGGTTGCCAGGTCCCAAAATATTCTCCAGCCCACTGTCTAACAGAAAGCCCCTCAACATAAACTTAAAAACAAACCCAAAACAGTCTAATCAGAGACATTAAAGGAAGCTATAAGTGCTTTTAATTAATCTTATTTTAATGTTACTTTCTCATGCATCTCATACATTTTATTTTCTATTTTTGTAATCTTGATTTTGTATTTTGTAATCTTGAAGCATTTTGTAAGCATGCAGATAAGAGTTTCAAAAATCAACACTCCACCACCTCTGACTATTTACCCAAAACTGCATTTTTAAAATAACCCAATTGTGCTGTAAAACTGTGAACCTGGCAACCTTGAAGTCACATCACCAGAGTGGCTGTAGTTACTGATGCCTACATACACATATGTGCTTTATGACTGCAGCTTATAAGAAGACAATACACTGTGAATAGGATTTAATGCTTTAAATCCTCGACTTAATAATTAATCTTTAGATTTTAATAGTTATTCAGCAGCTGAGGAAATAACAACATGTACAGGTTACACAGCTATGACAGAACTAAATCCACCAACAGGTACAAGAGGTTAAACTGTAAATCACTGCACATTCAAAAGAATAAAGTTCACTCACTTTAACTTTTCCAATCTGAAGTCTTTATGCTCCTGTAGAGCTTTGAGCTGCTCCCTTCCTGAGAGTCCTGGTTTATTTCTGGTCAGTTCCAGCTCTCTCAGATGTGACGGGTTTAATCGAAGTGATGCAGCCAGAGCAGTACAGCCTTGTTCTGAGATTCCACACTGTGACAGACTAGAGGAACAGTCTACAATTAGACTTTGTACTGAATTGGTACCCAGCAGACACCACCAGCCATTATAAAAGACTGTATATACAAGATTCATCATTAAAGAAACACTGTGTGATTCCTACAACTTCATCTGATTGTCCTCAAGGTTGTTCTAGAAGAACCCCTTCTTCTTTTCGGCTCATGTTTGGGAATGAAAATTGTCAACATAAAGAGCCTTTGACATTCCTCCTAGAACATTATGTGCAAGTAGGGCTGCAGTGATTGGTCAATGTAACATCAACATTATTTGATGTTTTTTTATGTATTATTTTATGTTATGTAACTATGTTTCTTAATGCTCCTTTTTTATTTCCACACTTTTCATTCAAATGCTTTTCCTCAACCCTGCATGACCATGTCAGTGGTTTCTGCCTGCAGTCTTTTAGTTGATGCTGTACAGCACAGTCTTAAAAAATGGCAGCTGCAGCAGAGTCAGAGACAGTTTGTAAAGAGCTTTGTAAATGTTTTCAACATTACAACATTAGCTGATACGGTGCGCATTAGTATGGCTTTATTATCAGCTATAATGGGATGGTCATTTTTGAACGGGTTAAATGAATGTTACCTTAGTTTCTCCAGCTTGCAGTGTTGCTGCTTCAGAAAATCAGCGATGATCTTAACCCCAGAGTCTTTGAGCATGTTGAAATTTAGGGACAATTCCCTCAGGTGAGAAGGGTTTGAGTTCAGAGCTGCAGACAGAGAGTGACAGCCAACCCCTGTGAGACCACAGTCAGCCAGGCTGTGAACAGAATCAGACCAGTCAGTAACACGGGTCCTGTGCTAATCCTTCATTTGTCAGTAATAATAAGAGCTAGGGTGTGAAAATGATACACTGTGGTAGGACAACTGTTGGTGGAACTGACTGTGTAGATTCTAAAATATGTCTATTTTTTCTTTCCCAAAATTCCTCCCAATGTAATGGTAGCAAATTGACCCACCCAGCTGCTATCTCCCCATCACTTCTTATGTCCCTGACTAGCACATGCCTCCTACTTTGCATGCAAAGTCAGGCTCCGCCTCTTTTCCAACTGCTGCTGATACATTGTTGCTGGGCAGCCAATGTGCTTGAAAGAAAGTACAGGATCCCCAGCTCTGATATATCAGCTAACAGACACCTGAGCAAGCAGACATTGCATGGTAGTAGTGATGAGGAGAGAGTGCCATCTACCCACTCAGAGAGAGCACAGCCAATTAAGCACTCTCAGGCCTCGGCCATCAATGACTCTCCGATCATAGCAGAGTCACTTCGAGGCATTGCATTAGGAGCACTGGGTCTGGTTAATAAACTTTCAAGCATAAATGAATGTTTTATTGTGAGAAACTAATGAGATGTGTTTTATACAAAGTCTCTACCTAAGGCTCCTGAGCTTAACGTGAGGATTCTGCAGTCCAGCAAAGATCAGCTCCACACCCCAGTCCTGCAGAGCATTTTTACTCAAATCCAAATCAGTCAAGCTGGAGTTGCTTCTCAGTGCTGCAGACAGGGCTGCACAGCTCTTCCCAGTTAGTTCACAGCTAAACAACCTGGTGATGGACATCAATTTACACGTCAATTTAATATCAATTTAAACAGACAGACTCAGTCAGATGAGGTATTAAAGCACTGTAGAGCACTAACTTTAGTTTCTCCAGCCTACAGTTGGGATTCTGCAGAACATCAGAGAGCAGCTTCATTCCCAAATCTCCAAAGAGATTGAAGCTCAGGTCGAGATCTCTCAGGTGCAGGGGGTTGGAGTTTAAAGCTGATGCCAGAAAATTGCAATCTTGTGCTTTGATATTGCAATCAGATAGACTGTGAGGATAAAAGGCAGCACATGGAAATATTCTTTTCAAGTTTGTCGAGCATTCATTCATAAAGACACAGATCACACTGTCTTATTATTCAAGTGAACTGAGCATTTTTCAGTTTAAATTGTTCTCTTTTGTCTATATAGAAGGTATGTGGATGCAATAATGTGGTGAGCTTTGCTCTGATTGGCTGTTTACTTGAGCTAAAAACATTGTGTGGGCCAAAAAACAAGGTGGGAAATGAAATGAATGAGAGCGGCATGAGGGCTGTGGAAAAAATGGAGAGAAAGGATAAATGTAATAAGCAAAATACAAGAAAAGAAGTTAGAAAATGTTTTTTTAATGAATGGTTAAGTGTGGACATATCATTTGCCCAAATTACATGGGAAATAAACTTTGTAATGGTTACAGCTCTGCTCCGATTGCGTGGTTTACAGCAGACATACAAAATAAAGTCTTTATTATTGTTTATATGAGCTTAGATATCCAGTGTCCACAGACAGTAGGTGCGTAAGTATAGAAGAGAAGTGTCTGAGAGAGGAGGTGAGTGAAAAGAAATTAGCTGAGGAAAAACAAAGAGAGGAGACAAGACATGCACCGTAGAGAAGAGAAAGGAGGTCAATGAATAAAAAAAATGGTGAATCAACTGGATGGTGTTGAGAGGATGTTTGTTTGACTTCAAGTGGGAATTGAAATCATAATGGTGGACATGAATCTGGTGTATGTAAAGTTTGGGAGCGGAGTCAGGACTATGAGAAAACAATCTACGATTGTGGAATTGTCCCCTTATTTAACGCACAGTTTAACTTTGTAAGGCATCTTTTAATGATTTGAGTAAAATGCTTCATGGTTCACAGATGAAATGATCTTACTCTAATATCTCCAGCTTGCAGTGTAGACTTCTGAACCCTTTAGAAAGAGTCTGCATACCAGAG
Source organism: Crenuchus spilurus (assembly GCA_036984385.1). NCBI lineage: Eukaryota > Metazoa > Chordata > Actinopteri > Characiformes > Crenuchidae > Crenuchus > Crenuchus spilurus. The sequence continues at coordinate 9,038 of BRDA01004189.1, read as the reverse complement.
CCCTCCAGTACATTACCACTGAGCTTCAGTTCTCTGAGAGTTGAAGATTTTGAGCTGAGGGCTGAGGTCAGAGCTTGAAAACCTTTACCTGAGAGTTTGCAGTGTCTGACTCTGGAAGGAAAATCAGAATACACTGCATTACATTTCAAAATCACCTTCTAAAGCCATAGAAGTATATACCAAGCAAACAGAATGATCTCACCCTTCATCATACGATCATCACATGTCAAACTGTGTTAAACTCAGACTTGCTTACATTATATATATATTTTTTAAATGGACAACAAAAAGTCAAGTAACTGAATACAGGCATATAAGTCATTTTGAAGATTGAACTTGAATTGAAATTGAAGTCAAATGTTATATTTTCTCATGAGCAAGACTGTGAGATTACTTAACATTTTGGCTTAACCCTAGGGAGTTCTTTTTAATAATCTGGATTTTGTCTTTATATATTAAAGTTAAAAATGTTTACCACATTTAGTCATTAGATCATCGCCAATATTACCTGACAATTATTTTAGAATTTGACATATTGTATCAAAACACTGTACAGACACACAAAAACATAAAATAAGATTTGAAAATGTTTTATTATACAAAACAAACAGGCAGGTGTAAACTTCTTTTAATGTCCACTAGGGGCACTGTTGGCTGCACTGTGTGGCTTACTTGAGAGCATCTCGCCCCTCCTGCCTCACTACATTTACAGATGTGTAAATATGATATAAATGATAAATATAATGATTTTTATATCCAATTTAAATAAACTGTTTTCCATGTTCTATCAATAACAAACTAAAACTAGCAGAGTTTCAAGACAGAATTTTCAACTTAAGTTGACAGCAATGATCAACTTGAATTTGTTTTTATGCTGTGATGTATTAAACCAGACTTGTGACTTGATAATATTGGCCCAATTGGTGAAACCAGAGCATTAATTCAAGTGCATTTATAAGTGTGAATGTGCTAATCGGTGTTCAGAAGCCATTGCCTTGTTGGCAGCATTAGTCACTACAATCCAAAAAATGATTGAATATAATTAAGCATAAACATAAACTTACTCAGCTGTTCTTGAGACCTTAACGACAGGCAGCATCCTGTAAAGGCATTCGTCTGCATTGTTCAGGCTGTATTTCCTAAGGTCAAAGACATCCACTTCCCTCTCTGAGGTCAGCAGCACAAAAACCAGAGCTGACCACTGTGCTGGTGAGAGTTTGGTCTTTGAGAGGCGTCCAGAACTTAGTAAGCTGTGTATATCGTCTTGTAGAGAAGAGTCATTCAGCTCATTCAGGCAGTGAAAGAGGTTGATGTACTTCTCCGGAGAGAGATTCATCCTGAGTCGAATCTTGATATAATCGATCGTTTTCCTGCATTGAGAACTACATGCTGATACTTGTGGGAGCAGCACTTGTAGGAGGGATTGGTTGTTTTCCTGGGAGAGGCCAAGAAGAAAGCGAAGGAACAGGTCAAACTGTCCATTTTTGCTTTGCAAGGTCTTGTCCACTGCGGTCTGTTGAAGGTCAGAGATCGATGAACAGGAAAATGTAGCAGCAATGTTTGATGTACTCCATTGGTTGAGCACTGTTTTGTCACCTTCTGCAAAGGATATGTACACATACAAAGCCGCAAGATGCTCCTGAATGCTCAAGTGAACGAAGCAGAACACCTTCCCCAGCCCAAGACGCAGTTCAACCTCCTCTCTAAAGATCTGTGTACACACACCTGAGTATACCACCGCATCCACAACGTTGATGTCACACTCTGCCAGATCTTCCTCGTAGAAGATCAGGTTGCCTTTTATCAACTGTTTGAAGGCAAGTCTTCCAAGCTTGAAGATCATATGTTTGTCGATCTGTTCATTCTGAGAGTACTTCCCCTTTCTTATGCCCATTTGGATGATGAGAAAGTGTGTGTACATTTGGGTCAGAGTCTTGGGTATTGCAGCACCTTCGCTTTCTCCCAACATCTTCTCAAGAACGGTGGCCGAAATCCAGCAGAAAACAGGTATGTGGCACATAATGTAGAGGCTCCTTGAAGATTTTAGATGTACAATGGTTCTGCTAGCCAAGCTTTGGTCAGGGATCCTTTTTTTGAAGTATTCTTCTTTCTGAGGGTCATTAAAGCCCCGGATCTCTGTGACTTGACTTACACATTTAATAGGAATCTGACCAGCTGCTGCAGGTCTGGAGGTTATCCAGATTTTTGCCAAGGGAAGCAGATTTCCCTTGATGAGGTTTGTCAACAGCACATCCACTGTGGTCATCTCAGTTATGCTGCATAAAATCCTGCTGTTTGTGAAATTCAGTGCTAAACGACATTCATCCAAGCCATCAAAGATGAACACTATATCATGAGCAGCAATGCTGGTAAACTGCATTTCTTTCAAATGGTAAAAGAAATGATGAATGAGACGCTCTAGACTGAAGCGCTGGGTATTCATCAAGTTCAGCTCCCTGAATGGAAGTGGAAATATGAAGTGGACATCCTGGTTTGCTTCACCTTCAGCCCAGTCTACAATGAATTTCTGCACAGAAACGGTTTTTCCAATGCCAGCTACTCCCTTCGTCAGTACAGTTCTGATACATTTCTCTTGACCAGGTAAGGGCTTAAAGATGTCGTTGCATTTGATTGGCGTTTCCTCTGCTGAAGTCCGGGCTGCCATCTCAATCTGCCTCACCTCATGTTCACTATTGACTTCTCCACTTCCTCCCTCAGTAATGTAGAGCTCAGTGTAGACCTCATTCAGAAGTGTTGAATGTCCGTGTAGTCCTTGTAGTCCATCTGATAATCGTTGAAATCGATCCTTCAGATTTGATCTATATTTCTTGTATGAATCCTCCGTCATTAAAGATGACCTAAAAATTCAATATATGGACTTTTTTTTTACAATAAACAGGTAAAGGCCACCCAAAGCAACTTTAAGCAAGAGATAACAGCCACCAAGGAATCTCAATATTCAAACCCCATTTCCAGAAAACTTGGGACACTAACGTAATTTACTTTAACTTTTTTTCAAGTAAAAGAGAAAAAGATTTTCAGTGTTTTCAGTGATAATCTTAATTCATTTTGTTAAATATAAACAAATTTAGAAATGCCATGACTTCTTTGGTTCCAGCTGGGAATCATTTCAGGTTCTAGAACCAATTTATGTAGGTAGAAACATGCTGAAGAGCTCAAAAGTAGGTTGTCGGAACCCATTCCAAGTCCACATAGCAAGAAAAAGTAAGTGAACCTCTGTGTTAATGACTTCTCCAACAGCTAATTGGAAATAAGTGTTGCAATTAGGGTGATGATAGGAAGACACAGTGCACATCAACCTATGATTAGAAAACTTGTCTATAAATGGAGATGGTTTAGGACTGTGTCCTGCTGCTAAGTTAACTCCAATCCTGAGAAATAAGTCAAAGGTAAGCTCTACAGAAAACTATACAGAGTGCAATAACCACATGAAAGTGCAGCATGAAAGAAGGCACTTCTCAGTGTGCTCAACAAAAGACATGAACAGTACAACAGTTTGTGTTTTATTAGTTTAGTTAAATTGTGTTTGTCTATAATGGTGCTTTACACAATGATTGTCTGGGGTATAATACATGTATAATTACTACTGTAACTAAAACGTATTCTATCATTGACCTTATTATAGTGAATAGCTTACACTTGAGAGCCACCAGTAGTGAGACAGATGCTCTGTTCCACTGCAGTGCCTGGTTCCTTTGTTGCCGGTACTCTGGGTATTCTGTCAGTTCTCTGTGTAGACATCCTGAGTAAGAAACCAAATCAATGTTATCAGCCCAAGTCTATAAGAAATAAAATAAGCCAAATCCACTTTTGACCAAATGACAAGAGGTGAACATAACAGGACTGTCACACTGGATGCTGAGTGTAATATTTCACTTGGCTGATGTATCAATACAGTTCCACTGGCTTTTAACAGATAGATAATGACACTCTGTGTTATTGTAATGTAGTTGTGTCACACTGTGTTTATAATAAAGTGCAGCTAAATCTGCACCTTTGGATTATAACATGTTATATTTAATGTAGTCTTTTGTTTTATAATATATATCTTACCCATGTTGTGATGGTAAGTGTTTATCCTTCATAGTGATGGGAGGGTCCATAGAGAAGGCACTCTTGATGGATAAGCAGCTGGGTGCTGAACAGGACTGCAGAACTGGACTATAGAGACATCCATATGAAACAATAACAACAAATAAGATATTTTCCAATATAGTCTTTAGAATGTAAACACTCAAGCCATGCCTAGTTATATTTAAACTAATTAAGTTTACCCTTTACACACTGCAATTCCTCCAGATTCCTTAAATCGTTTAATTATATTATGCTCTGAGGAGAAATGTGCAAATCCTTTCAAATCTTTCTTTGAGAGACACTGTTCTGCTGAAATGGATGTCTATTAACAAATTAAATGAAGTTGACCAGACAAAAGATGAAATATCTTGGGTTCATATTGTCTGCGATGAAGTAAAAGTCTAAGTAAATGTAAGAAAAAGTGAGGATTTTTTTTCCATTTTTCATAACAACCTTTCCCGATTTGGGATTGAAAGTGTATTCATTCAAAGTTTACTTTACCAAAGAAATCCAAGTGTGAATATCCAATTAACTCAAAATGAAAGTGGACAAAACAGTATCAGTGAGTTATAAGGTTTACGCTTTACTGTCTCGAGAGCTGTGCAGAGTCTGACCTGCAGAACAAGGTGTTGTAAGAGTACCTGTGTCCAGACAATAAGAGCTTATCCTTCATGGTGATGGGAGGGTCCATGGAGTGATCACTCTCAATGGATGCACCGCTGAGTTCTGATGAGACTGATCTGCAGGAACATTGACATGTAACAAGTTACTGACCAAAACAACATTACACCTCACACTCCTAATGTAGTCCATTAGCCAAAGGCTACGTTTACTTCTGTAGTTTTGACCTGGAGCGAGGAAGCTAATGTACACTCTGAAAACAAAGACTCGTTATATTTAAAGTCTTTTGTTACATAATACATATCTTACCTATGTTGTGATGGTAAGAGTTTATCCCTCATGGTGATGGGAGGGTCCATAGAGAAGGCACTCTTGATGGATAAACCGCTGAGTCCTGATGAGACTGATCTGCAGGAACATTCACATGTAACAAGTTACTGACCAAAACAACATTATACCTCACACTCCTAATGTAGTCCATTAGCCAAAGGCTACGTTTACTTCTTTAGTTTTACAACACACTCTTTAAAAACAAAAGACTCATGTCTGAAAACTCTTAAAGTACTTTGAAGAGCTGTTCTTGATAAATAAAAGGTTCTTTGTGTAAGACAGTCTATCTTAAAAAAGGTTCTTCAAACACAAATGTTTCCTAAAGGAACCTTAATGTCAATGATACCGCAGAGGCTCCTAGTGGACATTTTCAGAGTGTTGATGTAACACTTACACACACTTAACTTGCATTTAAAGTACAATCAACTAAGTGTCTATTATAGTTAACTTAATGTTCAGGCACCCTAAACCTAACCCTAAATCTGGTCTTAACCAGCTAACCCCTAACCGCTCACTGGGTGCTGTGGATACGGCTGCCCACTGGTGCTGGTTGAGGTGAGACTCTACTGTCTGAGAGCTTTGAGTGTCCTAAAATGAACCTGTACCTGTGTGTTGTGGACATGTTCTCATCTTGAAGACCTGATGGTTTGTCCACCGACATCTTGTCCTTCACATGCACTGCCATCTCTGACCTCAACGGCCTTCAACAAGACATGATCGCGTCATTCAGTCATTCATTCATTCAATCGAGGCTGCGAGGCTGAGATCAAAACATTGATGAACAATAACTTACTGTCCTGACTCAGGATCAGCGAGGCTTTCAGTAAACGTCTCTTCAGACATCACTGCACTGAGGAACGTAGCAGCCAAAGCTGCCTGGAGTCACTTCACTAAAACCTGTAACAAGAGTAGGTCTGTGTTTGAATAAAATTTACATTTTTTATTCTATAAACTACTGACATTTTGACCAAAAGTTATTTAAAGCATTTATTTACAGAAAATGACACAAAAATGTGTTTTCAGACTAAAAAAACAATTAATGCTTAACTTCTTATTGTAATTCATAGTTCTACCTTAAATACTGCAAGTCTTACTACAGAGAGTCTAAAGAACTTGACTGTAACTGCTGCAGAATTTAAGGTGGAATTGTGAATTCCAATAATATATTTTTAAAGAAGTTAAAATTGATTTAAACAACGCAATATGAATGTTGTAACTTTCAGAAATCAATATTTGGTGGAGTAAGCCTGATTTATTATGTTGGGTCACTTAATGAAGCTTTGTTTGATGGCTTGTAGAGCATCTAATCACACTCTAAACATTATTACTGGAGATCAGGTCTGGAGATCGAGCTGGACGTCTGTAGTGGACTCTTCATGAAAATGTAAAGTAAGACAATGCTAAGAAGTCCTCACAGACATGAAACAACATCATATTGTGCTCCAAAGTATTATTTACCTTTTCATCAAGAAGACAAAGGTTAAGTAGAACAGAGTGAACCAGAATACTGGGAATAAAGATGAGATCTGATGTCAAGAACGTACCCAAGTATATAACAGATTAGGATTACAGGTTCTTCTGTGTACATCAACGTGTGAAGGCAATCCCATCTGGACTGAACCAGCAGAAGATCTTCCGGTGGCACAATCACAGAAATATTTCATGCTGGTTACAGGGAGAACCTGTAAAAACATGTAGCGCTTGGTGTTCTGAAACTATACCCCAGTCAGGTGGTTTTAATGTTTTTTTATATTAATGTCTTCTCTGTAAAAGCTGTATCAGGACTGTGTCGCTTCAAATCAGATAAGAATGGAGTCTCAGAGTCTGTGTGCACAGCTGGGGACTGTACTATTGGTAATAAGTGAGTATTTAGACTAATAAACTTTCAGAGAAGTGTGAACCCATCTGTTTACTCATTAACTGTAATCAGATATTTGTTACTCTCAATGAATTATCGAGAATGATTATTGTGTTTCGGGATAAAGACCTTTATCTCAGCCTAATCCTAATCCTAATCCTGCTAATGCTAAACTCACAATGCTAACACTAACACTTCTAATCTTAACCCTTTTAACCATAACCGCTAACCCTACTAACCCTAACCTTAGTAACACCTAACCCTGCTAACCTTATTGACCCTAAACCTTACCCTGTTAACCCCTAACATTACTAACTCTACTAATGCTAAACTTTCACCACAACCCTAATACTAACCTTAATGATACCACAACCCTGCTAACCCCACTGACTCTGACCCTAACACTACTAACCCTAAAACTGCTAAACCTAGCCAATTACCCTACTAAGCCTAATCTCAACCTTTAACCCTACTAACCCAAATCTACAACCCTACCAATCCTAACACTTAACCCTACTAAACCTAACAATAACCCTGCAAATGATAAACTCAACTCTAGCCCTATGTTGCCCCCGTTCCCCAAATCTGTTAACCCTATATTAACCCTTACTAATAATCCTAATCCTAGTCCTAAACTGCCTCCCTTAAAGCTTCACTACCGTCTCATTTCTAAGAGAGATTTGTTTATTTTCATGACTGAACGTGTTTAAACAGTGACATAAAGGTGAAGTCTGGACCAGGTTGTACTGAGGCTGGATTTGTGTGTTATTTATCTTAAAATGTCAAAATAAAAGTCTCTGTACTGGCAGCTGAGAAGTGAAGAACATTGTTACGGCATTACTTTAATGTCAGAGTAAACAGAGCTCAGTTTAATGTGGTTATCAGAGAGTAAACTGGTTACTAATTTATTTAATGTGCGAGTCTGAACTTAACGAAGACAATAACCTACAGGTACAATCAGCCCCCTGCAGTCAGCACAGGTGAGTGGGGTCTGACACAGTTCTGGACTATAGACTGAAGACTGAACCTTCAGGCAGAACAGGCTGACCCAATGACGGTCCAGTATCTTCTTATTTGAGTCAGTGTTATTGTAATGTTCCTCTGAAGTGAGTTTGGTATTAAAGAAGCTCCATCTCACTGCACAGAACCAGCCATGCAAACAAAAGGATGTGAAAACAGAATTTCTGTTGCCTTAAACATGACGTTACTACACATTTCACTGATATTACTCATCACACATAAGCCATCCTTATAGAGCACAATAACATTTAACACCTTCCTATTATAAACAATTCATAAAATCATCAGTCAGACTGACTTCCTACCAGAACCAGTGAAGAGCAAAGTCCAAAATGACTCACCTGCAAGAACTGCATTTAGAATTAGCTCAGCTTTTCCAATTTAGCTTTGCAGGTCAGTTATGACAGCCACCTGAGCGTCGGTGTCTTTAAACAGGACATTTTTCCAGATTAAAGCTATGAGCTGCAGTGCTGTCAGACTGTGGCTCAGTTTCATTTCCTCTGTAGCTCCTCCCACCTACCATATGATCTCTCTCTCTCTCTCCAACAGTGCCCTCTACCCGCACCCACACTCTGTTTACCAGCTCTCAGTGCTTACAAGCACCAAGCCTGAAAACACAGTGAATGAGCATCAAGATCCTTATTCACAGCACCAAACCCAGCTCAGATGTTGTTCCTGGTTTGGTTCAATACTTCATACCCAAATGTGCTACCAAATCCATCTGAGGAGCATCAGAGAGAACATCTGAAATCAGACTCACAAGATATCACAGCTATTCAGATGTGACTTTTTACCAGAGTCATTAAAATACAGGGCATCCTTTTTGCTTCTTTACCTGAACGATGGTGAATAACTTTAAAACTAATCTGGTGATGACATGCGGACTAAATAAACCTCAGACTGTGTGAAGAAGAGAGAAGTTACAAGATGTGCTGAAAAAGTCCAGCAGGACACTCCATTGTGAAAGGTCATCCACCAATAGCCCCATTGTTTACAAACTGTATCAGAAATTCTTGCTTTGTCTTCTGAATGGAGGTCAGTACATTCACACCATGAACACTTCCTCCTGTACTGTGCACTGATACATTATACAACACTTCCTCCTGTACTGTGC